>QANY01003199.1:0-37272 GCA_003255025.1 Datisca glomerata
TATGTGGGGATTCATACCTTTGTCCCACCATTTAGTCCAAAAGAAACGCTTTAACACTGGTATACCATTTTGGTATTCACACTTCAAATCTCATTTCCATATCCATGGGATATTAAAACGGATGATAAAATAGATCCAGGATTTGGAAACAGTACTATTTTTCTGGAAAAGGGCATATTGGGAATGCCACTCTTTAAATTCAGTTTGTAAAATTTCTGGTAGAGTTTCAATAGTAATACCAAATTTATCCCACCAAAGGAGGAACCAGTTTGGTAGTCCTGTATCTAATACAGTAGGACAAATACGGATAAACCATGTATGGTTTCTTATGAGATTTTGATAATAAAATGTATTAGTAAAGGATTCAATATAATCCCAGTAGTTGTATTTAATTGTTTTCTGGTGTATTTCCATTGTTTTAGTAGTATGGGGATGTAAACCCCATTGATTAATGGAAATAAAATTGCGGATGACAGCCTTATTAAAAGTAATTGGGCTGGTATTTCGGTTTGAGTCATGGAAAGTATGTTTAATTTCCATGCTTCCAGATTGAACTACTATAGCCTCATATATATATCTATAGTGTTCAAACCTGGTAGGATACTGTTGTGTGGAGAGATAACGATTTTTTATCTCCCATGGATTTTCCATCCATTTTTCATCATTCGGTTCAATAATGAGGATCTGCTCCTCAGTCAATCGGTTAAGTATATACTGTTCATATGTCAAGAGGACTTCTTTTGTACTCTTACGAGTAGCCTCTTGAACACTGGGGAATTCTGAAGGCCAGAAATCCCATCATTCGGATCTTGCAGATTAATTCTGTCACGTCCGCGCCCACGAGAGCTACGGCCTCTTCCTCGGTTACTCATGATTTAGTTTTTCCTGTAAATATTCACGGGTTAGAAAATCAGGAAGAGAATTCTGTTTACCTTTAATATATTCAATATCAAAGTCAAAGATAGATAAAATGCTTTGCCAGGATGCAAATATTTGTTTCGATGCAAGATTTTGAACATCTTTTTTGAAAATATGTTTTGTAGCAGAGCAATCAACACGGATAAGAAAATGTTGGTTTAACAGATCATCTTGAAATTTTAAAACACATTTTACAATTGCTAAATATTCTTGTTTAATTGTCGGATAATTTTTTGCTGGTCCTTTCCAAGTATCAGAGGTGAATCTTAATAATTCTTCTTTATGAGTTTGGGGATTTAGCTGTTTCAGAATACCTCCATATCCTAGGTTAGAGGCATCAATTTCTACTATTTTATTCCATGTCGGGTGTGGTAAAGCTAAACAATGTAATTGTTGAATTTTAGCCTTAATGTGCTTAACTGCTAAAGTAAGATCTGATGTCCAAGGTAAATGTTTCTTTTGGAGTCTCTGATTTAATAAGGCAGTATCCTGAGCTATTTGAGGATAAAAGTCTCGGATGTAATTTAAACTACCTAGAAAGCGTTGTAATTGAGTTTTGTCTTTTATTTCATCTGGAAACTTAGATGCAAACTCTATACTACGGTTAATGGGAATAATAGTGCCATTAGATATGTTATGGCTTAAGAATCTAACAGTTGTTTGAAATAATTTCATTTTAGGAGCAGATAAAACTAAGCCATTTCTAATAATCACATGATTAAGAATATTAAGATGTTTAAAATGCTGGTCTATGGATGATGAGAAAATTAAGACATCATCAATGTAACAGATAATGAATTCAGTGTAAGCATTAAAAATATCATTCATGATATGCTGGAATTCAGATGGACCATTTTTAACACCAAATGGTAAAACATTCCATTCAAAATGGCCAAAAGGTACAGTAAAGGCAGTTTTATACATGTCAGTTTCAGCTATTTGGATCTGCCAGAATCCAGATTTCAGATCGAATTTCGAAAAGATCACAGCATCATAATGTTTTGCCTCCTCACTGTATGGTGCGTGTCGACTAGCCCGAGTTGGTATCAGAGCCATGATTAGTCTTGGTTATAGTACTATTTATATCCCTTTTACATTAAGCATGCATGGTCACCCATACACATGTCTGAACTAAGTTTTGCATCTATACAATCCATAGCAAATATTGTAGCCTCCACCTCTGAGGTAACTGAATTAATTGCATATCAAGATGTAAAAGAAGTCTTAGATAAATGGACAATCCCTAAGGTTAAACCAGACACAATATATAAAATTGGAATCTTTGATTTCACTAGCCGAAAAATCATTAAAACATTTGAATATGCCATTCCTTTATAGCATAATGATGATGTTTTATATCTGTTGCATTTGCATGATTTATATCCATTCATGCAAAAATATAAATATGTTCATATAAGCTTAGTGCAAATTGCATTAAAACTTTTAACTCTGTTAGGACAGAACACCAGCATACAATGCACCCTTAGAGATGGTAGGTGTCTGAACTGGAAAGCTTCCCTTATGGGAGCCACAGAGACTAGTTTATCTCATGGACCTATTTATTTTAATATTTATCCGAATTTAAGTATTGCTTTATCTAACAGCAATCTAGCCAAAGTACTTGAACTTCGCGTTCAATCGCATGGCTATGATTATCTACCAGGATCATCTCCCTTTGCTATCCTCTTTAGGATTCATCTTAAGGTTCTAACAACCTTGAATCCTTATACCAGAAAGCAAAGTGAGCAAGGACATACAGTCCTAATAGATACGAATCTATTCAACAGCCAAGTGGCTGTTCCTCGTATGATTCCTTGATCTGACATCACCTTTCCTGACAACTGACAAATTCCCCAGGCTGTCCCTACCAGACCTGTCATCCGACAATCTTTGGATGATGTCATCCAGACTCACGGTGGTAATGTTTACCTTCGTTTCAAAGACCACCTCTGCCTCTGACCAGAAGCTTTTCTCGTCTTAGTCGCCAAACTGTACCTCCTTATCAGGTAGATCTCCCCGAATCTTCTCTGGCTTCTTTCATTGAACCCTCTAGATCAGAGGAATCTGATCAATTTTTCCCCCCGGAGGATCAGATTAGAGGAATTCACATCAGTGAAAATCAGATTCCTCATGGTGTGTATGAATCCACCATCAACAGAAGGCCTCTGAGCCCTACCGCAAGTGACATGCAATTCAACATTTAAATGGATTTTACACCAAATAGCATGTTGAGACAAAGTCTTCACCAGGATTTTATGCAACCAAAATATAAGGATTTCCGAGATTGGTATTTCTCCAACCATAATCCTCAACAGCTCTTAGATCTGAAGAACCTGTATTACTTCCAATTAGAACGGAATCAATCCCTTCAGTCCTTCCCTGAATGGTAATATCAGCTCACTCAAAGAGTCAAAATTAAGGATGACCAACAGTTACAAGTTCTCACCAATATCCAGAAAACTTGGATTACCACTACTAGTAGGACTTATCAAGCTATTCATCCACCACCTTTATCCTTAGAACTGGCTCCAGGAGAAGGTAACCAAAAACCTTTGGTCATTAACCCCTATACTAAGGTGCCAGATAAGACCAACCATCAGGATATTGTTAAGGTAAAAGATATTGTACATGTAACCAAACAGAACAATTACACCAACCTCTTCCTTCAAACTGTAGGAACTCAGTTAACTAGGATTGAGGAACAAGTTTCTAAAATCCAAGAAACCCAATCTAAAAATCCTCCAACTGATAAACCTAAATTAACAATTGAACCAGTTACTCTTAAACCTCCTCTAGATGTCCAGAATTTTAAATTAAAATCTAGTAAGAAGGAGGAAGATTTCATGAAATCCATTATGGATAAGATCAAGAATTTAAAGATCTCAACACTTGATAAGACCGTGCCTGAATCATCTTCAGGACAGCTGAACATGATGAATCAGGATGCACCAAATCCTGATGAACCAGAAGAGTATTCACTCTCTCAAATTCTTGACATTCAGAAGAATTTTGATGAATCCCTCAACAAACTATCTTCTAACTATTCCAAAAGACCTACGACTGGTACGGCTTTAACTGGACCAAGTAGGTATTATTATCCTAGACCTACTCCCCAAGATATTCTATATGAAGAAGACTTTCTTCATTCTCAGAAATCTTACCATGGGAAAACCATCTATGAATGGAACATAGATGGGAAAACAGAATATCAGGTCTTTGAGACCATTCATCAAATGATCATGTATTCTTCTGTTTGTAAACAGAATGATAATACGGATCACCAGATCTACAGATTCCTGGTCAATGGTTTCACAGGAATACTGAAAGGCTGGTGGGACAATTGTCTCACTGAAAGTCAACGCCAAGAAATCTTAGACTCTTTCAAAATTCATATTGACCCGATTACTGGTATTCATACCAGAACTGAAGACGCTTGTTATACCCTGGCCCAATCCATTATCCACAATTTCCTTGGCCCAGGAATAGTCAATACTGATAGACACATAGAACTCCTCCAAAACCTGAGATGCCCTTCTCTGACTCACTTCAGATGGTACAAAGATGTCTTTCTTATGAAAGTCATGCAGAGAAGTGATGCAAACAATGAACACTGGAAGGCAAAGTTCATTGATGGCCTCCCAAATCTTTTTGCTGAAAGAGTAAGAAGAAAACTCTGAGATAAGCATGATCAAATAGATATTCCATATGATCAATATACTTATGGACATCTCATTGCCCTAGTAATAGAAGAAGGACTAGGATTATGCAATGATATGAAGCTTCAACAGATGATGAAGAATCAGAATCTAGACAACAGAAAATAATTAGGTGAATTTTACGATCAATTTGCCTATGATACGAAAATTCATTATCCAACCACTTCTTCATCCAAACCTCCTAGAATTTCTTCAAAGCATCCTAAACCGCATAAAAAATACTTCTCCAAAAAGAAATTCAGACATAAAGAACCCAAATATAGACCTCCACCACATCAGAAGTCTCATAACAGTAAACTCAAAGCTGTCTGTTATAAGTGTGGATTAACTGGACACTTTGCCAACAAATTCCGATCTAAATTCAAAAGAAAACTTCATGAGTTAGCTCTCGATGAAGAAACCCAACAGAAGATTCTGAACTGCCTCTCTAAAGACAGTTCTACCACCAATTCAGATGATGACGTTGCATACATTTTTGCATCTGAATCTGATTCTTCTGCCACTTCTGATCAACCTGATCAACCTTGCTGCAGCTCTAAGAACTGCAATGCCATAACAGAATCTAACTATTGGAAGGCAATAGTTGAGATGAACGGTTTAGATCTGAAAGGACCAGGTCTAAATATTTTAACTGACACTCAACGATCTCTTCTTGCCACAGCTGATCAAATTACTGATCCAGAAATGAAACTCAAGTTTCTTGAAACTTGTTACAGAGAATATTCCACTCCTGAGATCAAACCCGTAGAAAATTATAGTATGAAAGAATTATTAAACCGTATTCAACAGGAGTATATTCCTCATAAACCTGTAACTATTTCTGATCTAAATATGGAGATTAATATTATTAAATCTGATATCCAGCAGTTAAAAACTGCAAATCAAATCTTTTCTCAAGAGCTAAATCTCTTCAAACCGTCTACATCCAAAGGGAAAGCCCCTGTTGTGTTCTCAGATCTGCCTCCACCAGATCTGCCTCCACCAGATCAGCCAGGTCAAAGTCAAAGTCAACCTTTGACCTCACCAGATCAGCCATCTCCTAGTCAACGTTAAAGTCAAACTTTGACTTCCCCAAATCAGACTTGTCAGATCTCGCCAGATCAGACAAAAGAGAATAACCCGTATCTCTTCCTTCTTAACCAGGTAACTTTTCAGAAATAGTATACTAAGATTACCTTAGTAATCAAACCTGATTTCCTCATAACTGACGCCGTTGTCTTAATAGATAGTGGTGCAGATATGAACTGTATCCATGAAGGATTAATTCCTTTAAAATATTTTCATACAACCACTTAATCTCTCACAAGCGCTAGTGGGAATTCTATGAGAATTCAATACAAAATACCAGAAGCGCTTATCTGCAAACAGGATGTTTGCATACCTGTCTCATTTGTGCTCATAAAGAATATGACACAAAGCATTATCTTAGGCAATCCTTTTCTCAATTCTATTATGCCTATTACCAGAATTGATACCTCTGGTATCCATACAGTTATAGATACAATTGACATTTTCTTTGAATTCATTACCAAACCATATACAAAGGAAGTTGATATCATCAGACATCTTATTGATAATAAAACCAATCAGATCAATTTAATACAAAAAGAAATACTCTTCTTAATTATTGAACAACGTATTCAACAACCAGCACTACAAAAGAGAATTCAAACTATTCCTCATAAATTCCAATCTGAGACTTGTAGTGATATCCCAAATACTTTTTGGGATAGAAAGAAACACATTATCTCTTTGCCATATCAGCCTGACTTCAATGAGAAGAATATTCCTACTAAATCTAGACCTAGTCAAATGAAGAAGGAATATTTAGAACTCTGCAAAACTGATATTGAATCTTTGTTAACAAAGAAATTAATTAGATCCAGTAAATCTCCTTGGAGTTGTACTGGTTTCTATGTTAATAAGAATGCTGAAATAGAAAGAGGATCACCTAGATTAGTGATCAACTATAAACCATTAAATGATGCCTTACAATGGATTAGATATCCAATTCCGAATAAAAACGATCTTTTAGATAGACTTTATGATGCTGTGATCTTTTCGAAATTCGATCTGAAATCTGGATTCTGGCAGATCCAAATAGCTGAAACTGACATGTATAAAACTGCCTTTACTGTACCTTTTGGCCATTTTGAATGGAATGTTTTACCATTTGGTGTTAAAAATGGTCCATCTGAATTCCAGCATATCATGAATGATATTTTTAATGCTTACACTGAATTCATTATCTGTTACATTGATGATGTCTTAATTTTTTCATCATCCATAAACCAGCATTTTAAACATCTTAATATTCTTAAGCATGTGATTATTAGAAATGGCTTAGTTTTATCTGCTCCTAAAATGAAATTATTTCAAACAACTGTTAGATTCTTAGGGCATAACATATCTAATGGCACTATTATTCCCATTAACCGTAGTATAGAGTTTGCATCTAAGTTTCCAGATGAAATAAAAGACAAAACTCAATTACAACGCTTTCTAGTTAGTTTAAATTACATCCGAGATTTTTATCCTCAAATAGCTCAGGATACTGCCTTATTAAATCAGAGACTCCAAAAGAAACCTATACCTTGGACATCAGATCTTACTTTAGCAGTTAAGCACATTAAGGCTAAAATTCAACAATTACATTGTTTAGCTTTACCACACCCGACATGGAATAAAATAGTAGAAACTGATGCCTCTAACCTAGGATATGGAGGTATTCTGAAATAGCTAAATCCCCAAACTCATAAAGAAGAATTATTAAGATTCACCTCTGGTACTTGGAAAGGACCACCAAAAAATTATCCGACAAAATATAATAGTAATAATAATATTATTATTAAATAAATAAATAAATTGAAAAAAAATGATGAAAAATAAACAATAAATTTTCTTTAACATAAATATGTCTATTTTTTTTACTACTTAGTCTATTAATTGCCATTTTTCTTTCATTCCCTCATTATTCATTACTAATCAAATAGCAAAGGGGATGATAATTAGTTCAAACAAGTGTCACAAAATGATGAACATAATATTTAAAAAAAAGAAAAGACTTTGTAGGAAAATTGAAAATTTCACAACTTAGATATTTGCATAATCTTGTATAGAGATTTTACTCTCTATTTTATGAATTGTTATGTGTGAGAAAATTATCCTAGGGGATCTTTGCATCAAATGTACACTTTCAACCCATTAAAAGGGTTGATTCACATTTGGTTAATTTTTCCACCCCTCAAAAGCTTTATCATCATCCTCATTAATTAAGTTGATGACAAAGATATCTCAATATCCAACTTGTAAGGAAATCATCAAAGCATAAATATAAAATGTTAAGATTTAAATGAGGAGAAATGATAGGGAATAAACAATCCACTTATGTATATAAAAAAATACAAAAGATATCAACTACATTCATATGAAGAAGAGAGATGAACAAAATATATTATGCACAAATGTACCAAACAAATAAGCTACCTTGAGAAGAAGAAATGGAAGAAGATGAAGATAATAGAAGTGTAGAACATCTTCCTCTCTCTAAAATCACCTCTCTTTCCAACCCCTCTCTTTCTCACTCTAAAAAATGACTTCCCCCCTTTTTTTTACTCCCCAAAAGACCTCCCCTTAAGTGAAGACTTCATTCATATTTATAGGCAAAATTAGGGTTTGCTTTTTTTTACTTTTAGTCTTTTTTTCAATTTTTATTTTTTAGTCCTCTTTTTTCAATTTTTACTTCTTAGTCTTTGAACCACTTTTCTTATTTTAGTATTGGATTAGTTTTCAAATTATACATATAGTCTTAGATTATTAAAAGAGCCCAAATATAAAGCATGTATATTTCATGTATTAGGCCGGATAAAATACGGTATCTACACCTTATAATAAAATGTACCCCACAAAGTTATAAAAGTCATCTTTTCACGGTCTTTAAGAGCCATTTTGATTTGGTTATACCCCGAAAAATCATCCATGAAAGAGAATGTTGAATGTCCTGCAGTGTTATCTACTAAGACATCAATATGGGGTAATGGAAAATTATCCTTGGGGCTTGCTTGATTTAAATCTCTATAATTGACGCACACCCTTACTTTCCCATTTTTCTTCAGCACTGGGACTATGTTAGCAACTCATTCAGGATATTTTGCTACTTCTAGAAAATCCGTATCTACTTACTTTTAACTTCTTCTTTGATCTGTACCAGCATGTCTGGTTTCATTTTTTGTAACTTTTATCGTACTAGTTTACTTTCGGGCATAAGTGACAAATGATGAACCACAATATCAGTATGTAGACCTGACATATCTTTGTAAGACCATGAAAAGACGTCAATATACTCTTTGAGTAAGTCAATTAATTCTCGGCGGCTTTGGCTTGTCAGAGAGTGCCGATTTGGACTTCTTTCGTCTCTCCCTCCAATCCCAAATTTATCACCTTCGTTAACTCTTGATATGGTTGAATTATTTTTTCATCATCTTCTACCATTTTTAACATTTCTAGAGATGGTTTGAAATTATCATCGTCACTTTCATCTGACTCTATGCTAAGAATGAGATTGTCAAAGTTATTGCTTATGCTCTTGTTTTCAAAATCATCGTTCTCGAACCTGAATCTATTAATTGGATGAAAAGAATGCGAGAAAAAAAACAATACATGAGTATGAACAACATTTCAGAAATGGAAAAAATAGACATAAAAGGAAGAACAAAAAGAACTGGAATTATATTCATCATTAGCAAAAGAAGACGAAACAAGTTTTTGGATTTTCATTCAAAGAGATGACATGAAATAGACGAGAACATAGGCCAATAACAACGAAATTCTTAAGGCATTGGGTAGAATCATTAGAATTTTGGCATGAACACATTACTCTTGAAAATTTCTGAGAAGCACTAGTAGCTCGGCGACGTCCCAATTGTTAAGCTCATGATTTGAATCAGATCGAGAAACCAAGTCCTCTGTATCCTCTTTTCTCTTCTTTTGAGCTTCCACTCTCCTTCTATCAACCTTGGTCGGTCTAAACTTTGTTCATTCTTGTCCTACTTAATTAACTTATTTATAGCTTGATGCTTACCCCCACGTCCTTTGCCTGGCTTGTATCCCCATTTTATCATCAACTTTGCCACCATATGAGTGCTTTTGGTAGGCTTGATGTTGGAGCGAGTTTCCCACTAGCAACAAATATAGCGTTCAAAATCTCAAATGATCGAAATGAGCTCTTCAATACTTCTTCTACCGCCTCAACATATGGCATGGTAGCCGGCTTGGATACAAATAAATCTTCTTCCCCATATATACAAATGAGTTTATGATCCATTATAAATTCAGCTTCTGATGTAATGAAGACGGTACTGCCCTGACAGAGTGAATCCATGGTCGACCTAAAAGAAAACTGTATGCTGGATTTATGTCCATCACTTGGAAAATAATATTGAATAGGCATGGCCCAATTCGAATTTGTATCTTTATGTATTCGATTACTTCTCTTCGGGTACTGTCAAATGCTCTTACTATCATCATGCTCGGTCGTATATGTGTTGCATCCACAGGGAGCTTTACTAGTGTGGATCTTGGCATCACATTTAGAGACGAGCCATTATCAATCAATTCTTTTACAACAACATAATCCCCACATTTTACGGATATATGTAGAGCTCTGGTGTGTCCAGCACTGTGAAAGTGATAAAATTTGGTGTGGTAATATTTTTCACAATTTCACTCAACTTCTCCACCGTAATGTCATGACAGACATATGCTTAATTCAAAACCTTCAATAATGCTTGGCGATGTGGTTTAGATTTTAGAAAGAGTGACAATAAAGATATGCGAGCAGGTAAGCGATTAAGTTGTTCTATCACCTTATACTTGCTTTGCTTGATGAGCATAAAAAATTCACATACTTCTTCTTTAGACACTGCTCTTTCTTTCTCCGTACCTCTTATTATATCCGAGTCTATCACTTGGGCACTATGCATTTCTCCTTGGAATTCATGACCATTGTCACCTTCTTTGGCTTTCCCTTTCCTTTTCCTTTCAAACTCATCACTTTTATCCATTTTCAAAACTTCTGCATGTAGCATCTGCCACTTCTCGTCATCCCACCTACTCCCAAAATATTAGTCATAGGGAGATCGAGGTCAGACAGATTTAGCACTTGAGTTTTATCGTTATCGCTTGTAATGATCTCATATCCATATGTCCATGGTACTGCACTTGAATCTTTGTAAGCAAACACACCCGATATTTTGATGGTGATAGACATCCGAGCATAAGACAGTGGTGTGAGTTTACTTTTCCTTGTAATGTATTGTAAGAGGTTTTGGGATATAGAACGACACTTCAACATTAACTTCAGATGATTCTTTAGTTATCATGAGGACTAAAGAGTCATCTTCCTGGTATTCCCTTTCTCCTTTATGACTTATAGTAAGTATTTTTGTATCCAACAACTTTTGCGCTTCCATTTTGAAATCAGCACATTCCTCAATTGTATGCCCCGTCACATTCTTATGAAACAAGCAATCAAAATCATGCACATGCTTCCTAGAAACGCCTTCATCCTCTGAGCGTGTTGGGTAGATGTACCCTGCTCTAGAAATAAGATGGAAAAGTATTTTCAATGACGTGCTCACATCTTCCACGTCCCTCTTTCCATATGAAAAATATTACTCAATTGCATTTACGGTAGGATTCCCATGATTTGGTAGAGGGTTGAAATTAATATCTTGATTCACATTAGCCTTTTTGAAATTCAACCATCCAGCCGTAATCAATGCCTGTAATCTACCTTTTAATGACATGTAATTCTCATTCGAATGTCCCACTACCCCAGCAGGATAATCACAGCGAGCAGTCGGATTATACCACCTTGGGTATGGTGGTTGTAGAGGTTCATAAGGAATTGGCACCAATTGATTATTCCGTATCAATTGAGGTAAAGAGTTCTGTATATGACATGGGGATTAGATCATATTGGACAATTATTTCTATTTCCCCTCAAAGGCTGATAGCCTGACCAACATTTTGCTGGTGAGTCGGTGGTCTGAAACCAAGTCTCGAGTTGTTTTGAAATGCTGATTGTTGAGAGTGATAATTGTACGTAATTTGTGAGGTATTTGCCACATATGATGTCACAGATTTAGGCCCTTCACTATACTTTGGAAATCCCGGCCTCGAGTTTGCAGCTTGTGATGGGTACCAAAATTAATCGTCTGTACATCCCCTTCTTTTCGCTTCAACGACGACCTTTTTTTATGGATGATGTATCAGATACGACTTCCAAAATTATTCCATTCTTTACCCCATATTCAATCATTTCACCAATTACTATAATGTCAGAGAAGTTGTTTGAAGCATTTCCAATCATCCTATCGTAGAATGAAGATCTAAAGGTGTTGATAAACACTATAGCCATCTCCTTTTCTAACAAGGGGGTGTACTTGGGCAGCTAATGCCCTCCACCTTTGTGCATATTCTTTAAAGCCTTCAGTAGGCGTTTTCTACATCCTGATAGATCTAGACGATCAGGAGCCATGTCCATGTTGTACTTGTATTGTCTTAAGAAAGCATCAGCTAAATCTTTTTACCTCCGAATATGTTGGTTATCCAATTGGATATACCAGCGAGATGCTGCCCCTGTCAAGCTATCTTGAAAGAAATGAATCAACAGCTTATCATTATTTGCACAAACAACCATCTTTTTGTAGTACATAATAAGGTGACTTCTCGGGCATGTACTACCATCATATTTTTCAAACTCAGGTAGTTTGAATTTATGTGGGATGGTAACATCTGGGACCAAACATAATTGAGTGGTATCAATGGTACCATATACATATGACCCTTCAATGACGCGCAATCTTTCTTCTAAAAAGTCCATCTTATCTTTCACCACCGGGTCTTCGCTTGGTTTAGTAACAGGCCTCTGTCCCTTTGGGTCATCAACATCGGGTATGATAATTGGCTCATTAGCGAGTTCGTCTTATGGGGTGAAAGCTTGGTTGTGGTCAGGTGCCATTGTGGATGAGTTGTACCCACTTTTTCCTGTCTGCATCATTTCCTGGACACTTGGAAATGGATAGTGCTGGATATTTACTGGTGGTGAAGCATGCTGAAAGTGGTTGGTCTGATGACGTTGATAGGTTGGAGTGAACCCAGGAGGGTAGGGTGGAGTATCGTTTGGTAGTTGATTTTATGATGATTGAGCCCCTTGCTGATTTTCAAGATAGACTTTTCCCTTACTCGCGGTGATGAGTTCCAGGACTCTTGCCATTTGCTCTTTCAGGTCCCTAATTTCTTCTTTCATTTCCTCTCGCGATTGCTCCCTTTCTTGCTCTTCCATGACCCTAACTTGAGCTCGTGTTCGATAAGGATGTCAGAGTTGACGGGGTATCATTAAAAAGTTTTATTAATAAATGAAAATAAAACAATGAGTTGGTAGATTTTGCTAATGAAGAAGAATAAATATTAATAATAATAATAATAATGAAAGTAAATTTTATGCATGAGAAATGATATTGCGCAAATTGAAAGTCCAAAAGTACTCAATTTCTTTCAATTAGTAGAGTCATCCACTACATTTGAGTATGTAGAAATCAAAATACACTACTCCGCAATATGAGTTTATACAAAATGACCAAAATGATCCAAATCTCTGTTGATTTCTTCCAAGAACTTAGACAAGTTCTCCCCATTAGGATGGATGTGCAAAACACTTTTTTTTCAAAAATGATGCTTTTCCCGCCAAATTGCTCGCTCTCACAGCCACGCCTTTAAGCCATTCTATAGCCTATCCTGATCGTTGTCGAATCAAGTTGTGCTCTTGTTGTAGTAATTTGTAATCATATCTCAGTGCGTTGACATTAGCATCATTATTTCTTGCCAATTTCTCTGCCACGTTCTGATACGCTCTAACTTGGTGCTCAAGGCTTGCAATGACTTTCAATAGTTCTTCACTATCATTTGGGGACTCAGTCTTCCTAACTTTTTTATTCTCTAAATCAACTTGTAAATTATCAGCGATTCGTCGTAATGAGTCATATTAATTTTCTAACTCAACGATGTACGCATTCTTCTTATCAACAACTCCTTTAACCTCTTCTAAAACCTCTTACACAAGGTTATTTTTCTTTTTTAGCTTCATTATTCGATGCTCTTGTTCATAGATTACCACTCGCAAATTCTCATTGTCCTCTGCCATCCTTCTAATTTTGTTGTTCAGTTTGCGAGTGTCAGTTTTCAACTCTAAGTTTTTCCGCTTCAGATATTCTTGATCCTCAACTTTGTTTCTCAAATCTCTGAGTTATTTTTCCGCTTCGATCCTGTGCTGGCCGGACAAATTCATCTCGACTGTTAGACGTCTATTTTCTTCCAAGAGAGCTAAATTCTTTTGACGCTCCTCATATAACTCATCCAGCTCCTCGTTTTTAACAATCTCCTGATAAGCTTCTGGTAACTTGTGTGATTGTAAATCCTCAACTGATAAGGCAATAGTTACTTTGCCTCTGCTATCAAGCAACGTTTCATAGTCCTTTGTGCAATTCATGTGATTATTCTCATTTCGCACTCTTCTCATTATTTTCCAAGCTCCAATTAGCTGCTGCAATTTTTGTTCAATATCTTGAGAATCATAACTAATCTCAATGTCCTTTCATGCGTGCGTGGCAGAGACAAATTGTCTCATGTATAGTTGACGGAGCACCATTAGCGGAGTATAACTAGTACAACCCCATGGTCCTGGGAGCGGGACCCATTGATAGTCATCACATTTGTAGATCATCGATGTCAACGACATCCATTAGGCTTTCCAGATAATATCCTTATCTTTCAACTTTGATATGTGTGAGAGTTACACCCCTTTTGTGAGAAACTGCGGATTCCATTTGACCATTCCAAATTTTGCAACGGGGGTTCTCGTCTTCATCTATGGACTTGAGGACATTTGAAATCTGGTGGACATCTTAGATGGCTAAGAATCCAAATACATAAAAGAGATGGAGGGACGATGAACTTCCATTTTCCAAGCGCTCGTATGTGATTTAAGGAACGGAAAGTCTCAGCTAGAATTGAGATAACAGGGTTAACACCATGTTCAACTTGCAGGAACATTTTTATCTCTTTATCATCCACATAACCTTGAATTTTTGAAAATAACACGCTGCCATATATACACAGAGCATAAATCGCCATACCCTTATCTTCTTTTAAGACATTTTAGGCGAGATCTAAGAGGTAATACAGCGGCACACACTCTTTCCTCCCTTTAAATTTCAACATTTTCTAAATCTTAGATGCATGGACATTATCCAAGGGCTTGGATAAAGCTCTCTTCGATGTGAGCCTTTTAACGTAATTATAAACTTTATCCGCGCTTTGCAGCGGGACGTTCAATAGGGCTTGATATTCTTTAATTGTAGGAGTAAGATCAATTGTTCAAAAGGTGAAACATCTATACAGAGGGTCCTAGAAATACATTAAAACCTTAAGAACGAGAACATTGACTGTAATATACATAAGATAAGAGATGTGACCATATTTACCGACAAACAAATTTTTCTGCTCCGGTGAAAAATCCTCCCATATATTCTTCAACCTCTCCAAGTTAGTGTGTGAGAACTCTATCTTAGTTATTGGTGGTAGAAAAATGACATCCTCCTTTTTCAGACAATCTCCTTTTCATTTTTGCGTTTCCTCTGACCATTGGGCTACTGTAACTTGATCTTTTATCACACTCGGACTAGAAGTCATGGTCTCTAAAATATGAATGAATTGAATACTTCTCTACAATTCCTATTACGCAACATGATGCATGTATGCAAAAAGGAAATACGAAGTCAGAAGTAAAACAATGGTAAAGAAAAGAAATGTTTAAATAGCGTAGGACATATATACATGAACAAAATTAATCAAATATCATAATTAAGCGAAAACTCTATTTCTATCAAACATTGGTCATGAGATGGGTCTAAGAACAAAATGCATGTGTGGTTGGGCTCTCAAATCTCTTAATAAGCTCTCAGGTTGTCCTCACCATTGTCAACTCTCATGACCTTGCCATCAGCCAGCTCCCTTCACGAATCAAACATCTTCAAAAAAGAATATACATGGTTAGTGGCTCGTGAATTCAGTATCTAGGCTCACAAATCATATTCCACTAAACAAGCTTCAAGTACAAGTAAATCATATTTACCTTTTTTTTCATCTTGGAGAGATACTTAGTATAGTTTCTCTTCCATTGACCTTCAACCCGACAATGGAAATATTTTCCTACGAGTTCGTTGTCAATATTGTTCTTCTCGCACTGACCTTTTAGCCTTATTTTAATTATTATTCTTGATTTTTTCCTTACCATTCTTCTTCTTCCTTTTGTTACTACTAACAAAAGAGGGAGAAGAGTTTTGCTTGGTAACATTTACCTCACCCCAATGGTAGCCCCTATGTCAACTATCCAAGTATTGGCTGCAGGCCTTTTAGGACTTTCTTTAGCAAGAATAAATTCATTATGCTCCTAAACTAGCAACATGTTTGAGTTAGATTTCCATCTTATGGAGTTATTACCATTCAATTTCTCTAGTGCAAGCAAAATAGTAATAGGGTTGCTCATGGTAGACATAATAATAACTGAAAAATTAAATATACATAATTCAATATAATTGAAATAAATATCCAAAATTCAGAAAGTAAATGTGATACATGAATGCAGCATATTAAACACATAAATTTATCATTTACTAATCCACGATAAGACAACCTAATAATTAATGTGCCGTCTTAGGGTCGGTCATATTAATCTTAGACTGTCTATGAGACATTCTCATTATTATTAATCAAAACTTAAAATATCTCATATTTTCTCTGTTAATAATAAGGTATCGCTTATTCAGTCAAGTCACAATTATCCACATGAAAGCTTAATTGTGATTTTGTGAGTGTAACCCATTATTTTAGATTCCAGGACTTGATTTATAATATGCCGCTTTAGGTTCGGTCAAAATAATTTACATCACTTAGTCTTATCTTCTTAAGAAGTCCAACTTTAGTATTGATACAGCTCGAAACCTTCCTTAGGGGAATGAAAACAAAGTCATTTCGAGGCCCTCACTGTATCTCATGGTGTTATGCTAATAATGAAGATCATAGGTTACATTGACATGTCAACCTTCTCTCACTCACTATTTTAGGATAATGTGATTTTATTTTAACTAATCAATTAATTCTAAATTAATTACTAGCTAAAAAATATAACCCAATGAATGTGCAATTAATAGTTAATCTAATCTGATTGGTCTAAGTTCATTTAATATTCTAAAGAGCCTAAGTCAAAATTAGGTGAACTTATAATAACTAATTAATTATATTCATCAAACTTTAATAAAACTCTTTTAGAAAAGTTGGTTATCCTAAAGGTTACTATAGCCTTTAGAGTGGTGTAATTACCAAGTTTTGATTAATTAAAATCTAGCAGTTTACATGTAATGGATTTCTCAAAATAATTCATATAAACATATTAGGACAATCCTAATAAATCATGTTTCTTCCGATGAGATGCATGATTAAATAAACTGTATGAGATTTCATGTATAACATGTGATCGATTAATGCATGGTCATTATCAATCATATCAATAAATATTTATTTAATAATTAAATAAAATAATAATGGACCGAGTGACTATTAAGTATTTCTTAATATCAACCATTGGAATAAAGAAATAAAATTATAAAAAAGACTTCAAGATTACATATTCTCAAAATATCTCATTCTCACATGATGTCCATCTTCATAATTTTCAAGATTCAAACAAAATCCTTCTAATTAGGAAAAACTATTTTTCTTAATTAAAATATATTTTAAAATTATTAAATTTAACTTAGTCAAAAAGTAATTTATTGACTTACTTAAACTTAAGTCAAACCTAATCAATTAATTAATCTTTAATTTTCATAAAATTAATAATTAATAATTAATTTTGAAATTACATTAATTTTGAAACTTAAGCAATAAAAGATAGAGTTAGGGTTTTCATAAAACTCTGCAGTGATAAGGTAAGTTGGTATTAGGGTTTCTGCGAAACTTCCCTAGATGTGACAGCAGTTGCCATCAACGATTTGACTCTCCCATCGCCACCCATCATTGTCGCCGACCGCCAACCGTCACCGTCGACGCCAATTTTTTTAGTGGCGTTGCCATCGCCATAATATCGGTGACACCAGCGCCGGAAATCCTATTTCTCGTGACGGCGCTAGAATTCCATATGAATTCCTATTTGTTTTCTTCTTTCTCCACGTTCGTCTTGTGCGTTCTTCATCTTCTTACAATCAGAATAATTACAATTTAATATTCAAAATAAAATTACAAAATTCTTTTGGTCCAAAACGGCTTACACAAGATCTAAGAAAAATTAAAGCATAAAATCTAACCCAATAATCACCATACAATTAACGATCCTGTATTTAATCATATATTCAAAAATAAAACTATACATTCATTCATACATATCAAATATATTATGAATAATGTCAGAGAATCCACAAATTATTTAATATACAAATATATAATGACCGCTCTGATACCAATTGTTGAAAGTACGGCACTCGCGCGGTGGAAGCAAATAAGTGCGACGCAACGATTTTCAAAATAAAAAATTTTATTGAAAAATTATTTTCAATCATGATCCATTATGTATTTATATTAAATTTAAGGCATACATAAATATGAATCATATGCCTCTTGTAGTCTATATCAAGCGTCCTCGTGAAACCAACAATCATGTGTTTCCAAGAACAACAAACTTCAAGATCCACACCAAGATCTTTCAAGCCAATCCTCAAACACACAAAGAAGTGTGTGGGCACGTAGAATAATTTAAAGACACTCTTTTGTCTCTAGATGTACTCAACACATGAGATTTAAAAATTTATCGAGAAGGATCAATTTTGTGAGACAATCTTCTGAGAGAATACGATGATTATTCTTTTAAAGTTTTTGATTAATTTTTAATCACAGAGAAAGATCACCTAATAACAACTATGTTCTATATTCTCCATCAACTTTGAGGCCAATAGATTAATATCTATATATTTTTTAGATAATGACATATCAGAATTTTAGGAATAAATTAAAAATAATATTTAATTTCAAAATTAGCATTGCAGTGGGCCCCACTGTAATTGTGCACAACTGTAGTGCGACACGATGTTGTAGCTGCTGTGAGCCATTACAATGCCTCACTACAGAGTGTATCACGACACTATTGTAGTGCACTGTAGCACTACAGTATTACATGTCCACTACTGTAGTGTTATGTGGCACTATAGTAGTTCATGTCAATTTCTGATTCTCAATTAGTGATTGACACATGAAAATTACTACAAATTAATTATTTAATTTAATCAAATAAATATATAGGTATCAATAATTTAAAATTAATTATTTTATTATGCCTATCAACTAGCTTATCTTTTAGTTTACAAATAACAGATTTATTTAATTTAAATTTTAAATTATTATCTAATAATAATTTAACATAATCTAATTTCACAAATTAGTTATACTGTCTCTCACTTATCGATAATTAAAAAATTAATTGATATAATTATTTATTCATAATTTCCAAAAATTAATATAAATAATTTAATTAATTAATCACACATAATTATCTCATAGTTATGTACTTGCCCTAAAATAAAAATTCATTTTGTAACTCAATTAGGGGTGTGTGCAGGACAGGACATGACGAGGCAATTTTTTTTAGTCCCGTCCCGTCCTGTATAAAGAGGAAATCTAGAACGGGATGGGACGGGATGGGGGTCAGGACAGGACGAGATGGGGGTCGGGACAGGACGGGTCGAGTTTTTTTACTACATTGTTTTGGCTTTTTTTGGACTGTCTTTGACTGAATTTGATTTTTTTTGGATTTTGGGCTGTTTTGAGCCTTTTTTTTAGAGATTTAGACTATGTTATAAAGGTTAAAAATCAATTACAGGTTAAAAATAAAAAAAATTAAGGCTAAAATTAAAAAATATATATATATATAATGTGTGTGTGTGTGTATCGGGATGGGATGAGATAAATTCAGGACAAAGACTCATGTCCTGTGTCCCGTCCCATCACGCACGGGATAAAAAATTTTGTGTCTCGTCCTGTATCGATTAAAATAAAAAAATCCATCCCATCCTGCTAGATTTGGGACGGTTTTTCGGGATGAGAAGGTTTTGTCGGGACGTTTGCACACCCTAAAGTCAGTCCGTTTTCTCATGTCCTCAAATATTCACACCATAGACTGCGTAATATAGATGTGACTTGGATACCATGAACCTATAATCCTAATCTCCAATAAATCAGATTATTAATTAAACTCTTTAATTAAATAATCTTATTTATTAATTCTATTTTTACTCCACTATAAATATGGAATTGCACTCTTAGAGATTATAGAATGTATTTACAGAGTATTCTCATGTAGTCCATTGATCTAATAATTTCACGTAGTTCTGTTCTCTAATTATTGGCTCGTAAATTAGAGTCGATCAAAATTATCATTTTACACTTCTAACAATTTATGAATTTGGTGGAGAATCAAATAGATAAAAGGATAAAAGCAGTAAGAATAGATTGATGTCGTGAATATCTTTCTGATCCATTCAAAGAATTATGTGATGAAAATTGTATATCTAGACAACTAATTATTCCTGGAACTCCACAACAAAATGGTGTTGCGGAAATAATGAATAGAACAGTCGCAAGAGTCATATATTAAGACAATACTCGAATGATTCAATATGCGTGATTGCAAACTCATCGATGCTCCAATAGCAAAGAGTGAAATCCTTAGTCAGGAAATGTGTCCTAAGACTCTAGAAGAAAAAGAGAGCATGGCCAGAGTCCCATATTCTAATGCCATTGGAAGTTTGATGTACGCTATATTGTGTATACGCCCTGAAATTTGTTATCTCGTTGGTTTAGTCAGCCATTATCAATTGAATCTTGGACAAGCTCAAAGGAAAGCTATTAAGAGGATTTTGTGGTACCTTAAAGGTACTACAGAATTATGTTTATGCTATCGAGGAAACGATCTGCATCTAGTAGATTACTCATATGCTGATTAGGGTGGTGACCTTAACAAACATAAATCAATGTCTAGATATATTTTCTTGCTAAGCAATGGCGTCATATCTTGGAGTAGAAAGAAATAGACATGCATTGTGTTATCAACTATGAAAGAAGAATTTATAGCGTGTTCGGCTGCAGTGCAAGAGACAATTTTGTTATGAGGTTTCTGCAACATTTACAAGTTGTTTCTAGTGCATCAAAACTAATGACTTTATTTTGTGATAGTCAAGCAGTCATCGCTTATACTAAAGATCCGAAGTATCATAAAAAATGAAGCATATAAACACTAAGAATAATTTTGTACGAGATATTATAGAGCTGAAGGAAATAGTGATACAACATGTCTATACACATCGAATGATGGCTGATCCTTTGACAAGACCAATCCCTAGAGATATTTTTCGAAGCCATGTCAAATCCCTACGTTTGTACAGATTGTAATATGATGTGTAATTTTCAGTACATTTTGTATCAAAGTTATTAAGTAATGAACTTGATGTTGTTCATTATTTTATTTATCTGTAGCACAAAACACACATATCCGATTTGGATAAAATGAAAATGTATGTGGCCAGGCATAAACCAACTTACTCATACAAGCAGTCACCTCAGGTGCTTGAAGAGCGAGCTGAGATGAGACATTGTATGCTTAAAATATTTGGGAAGTGTGAACAAAGCGTACTTTAATTAGGTCGTCGCCTTGACAAGAGGTCAAGATGAGGCTAAATATTAATTCATGGGTCGACATGATTCCCACGATCATGTAGCCTGGTTGGTGGACGGGGTGCGAGAACTTATGGTAGGCGCTATGAGGAGCGAGCTAGTAAGATCTCAAGCTAGGCGCGAGAAATGTTTTGGCATCTGCGACTAAGCTAAGATCCTTATAGTGGTTCAATATAAATTAAAATAGACATACACTATTTTTATGAAGAGAAAACCACTATAGCATGTGTTCATACCACATGTATCTTTTGCGACTAGATAAGAAAAATGTGAGATAGAAATCCCTACTCTCACATTGTATGAGTCCTTTGAGATACTTTGAAACCTCATTTTTGTGCTCTATGTGACTTTCGACTATATAGTGAAATGGCAGATAAATGTTACTACTTTAGCATATTACCTATGGTTATAGTAATTCGACCTAATGGAACATGTCCAGAAAAATAATTTATTTGAAGCTAA
Source organism: Datisca glomerata (assembly GCA_003255025.1). NCBI lineage: Eukaryota > Viridiplantae > Streptophyta > Magnoliopsida > Cucurbitales > Datiscaceae > Datisca > Datisca glomerata. The sequence goes on from QANY01003199.1 coordinate 21,936, forward strand.
GCTATATATGTAGGGAAGTAAGATGTTTTTTGTCTACATCTAAAGTGTGCTCACCGGTCGACCAATTATGTCGTCTTATAGTAGCTAGTACATGATTGTGAATACATGTTTTGATTAAGTCAAGCGTTGCTCTTTGAGGGATTAGAAATGTTTGAACTGATGTAAAAAATACGTCTGGGGCATAGCTAGACGAGTAGACAGTATTGAATTTTGGGGCTGCTATGTTATCCCTAACAGGTTCATAGCAACTAACTCTTATATGTGCTTGTGGGTCGCACAATTCATTTGCTCGTATGAATTTATTAGTATGTGAATATTTAATCGTTTGTAATTAAATTTGTTCTATCCCATCATGTGCAAGTGGGAGTGTTGGAAAACTCAGATCCGGGCACCCATGATGGGTCGACCTGACCCGATTTTGAAAGGGAATGATCGATAGTTTTTCATGTGAAAACTTACCAATGGTGGTTAATATAAATAACTACCATTAACTTAGAAGAACTTCATTTTGATTTTAAAGAAGGAATTGTATAATCAACGAAAAAAACATTCCTCCAACATCAAAACCAAGATTTCACATACAAAATCAAGAGTTGTAAAACAAGTGGAAAATTAATTTTCGTGATTTTCTACAAGATCCGGCACGTAATTCATCATTTCAATTTATTCCGCTACGTAATCAAGTAAGTATTTTTGACTCGGTAAATTTCGTGACATAGCATGACACATTTTAAGACAGAAAACGAATGTGCTTTCACACAAACGGCACATAACTATAGATGTTAGAAATGTATTGTTAGACAAAACTTGCTGACTTAACACGAAAAGAGGCTTAATTGTAAAAAGTTGTAAAATACAGGTACAAAATTAGCTTTAAAATGTGTGGGAATTGTAATTCTCCCAAACAGTAAAAGTATAGGCATTGTTTCGCACAATACCCAAAATAGTTCTTTTCCATCTTAAAATAAAAATTTGAGTCTATCTCCCTCTAGGTTGTCTAGACAATATTTAGTGTTTTTCAATCACGTAGCCCCCGTGTGAGAGTTTTATTACAAGGCTCTTTTGAAATCAAGCATTATGAAAGGCAGAGTTGATGTTGTCCTTTCAGAGACATTAAAATATAAGAATTAAACAAGTTTTAAATGAGGCAATAGTTCTTGTTCCACATTTATTGCTTATATCTAAGATTAAGTAAGGCCTTACCATCAGTAGTTTGAGTTACTAAAAATTGGATAAAGAAGAGGAAATTTCCTGTTACACTTCACTACACTCAAGAGTCAGATTCTTAAATATCATCTTTAGAACACATGGAAATTAAATCCATTTTCTACAAAGACAATAATATATTATCATATTATGAGTCAAATAGAACCCGACTGTACACTAATTAAGTGACTGAGATGTTTCCTAATTAACAAAACATGACAGCTAATTTTGACACATGAGGACAACTGATTTTGTTAATTTTGTATTTGTCAAAGTAAGTTACAAATTTTAAAAGGAATATGACTTGAACCCACGACCTTTAAGTTATGAGTGTGAGAGTTTAATCAACTGTACAAGCCTAAATTATCAACTGATTTTGTTAAATTAATGATCTAGAATTGTTCTTATGTAAAAATTAAAAACATATATATTTTGTGTATATGTATTAAAATCTGTTGAGCTAATCTGAAACATAAAAAATAAATCAATATTCCATATATGAAAAAAGGAAGAACATGATTGAAATTCCAATTAAACTCACGCTATATTTTAGGCTATTTCAAATCTTCTAACTTTTCTAAATCCTAATTTTGAAAAAGAAATGCTCACCTGCTTCATCTAAGGAATTTTTATGCATATCTTAACTATCAAGAGATTTAGAATTTTCCCATGTACATATCTATTCACTACTCTATATATAATATACTTGAATTTATATGATATACAAGTAATCACAACGTTTTGTTTGGAAAACAGAGTTTCCAACTAATTAGTGATTTTGTGTGGGGTTTAACTAATAATTCTACTAAAACAAGAATGTTAAGCAAATATAAAATAGAGTGTTTGGGCTTAAAAGAGAGAATAATATGCCTTTTCCACATAAAAAATAACACCAATTTCAAAAAATCATATCATCCATGATGTCCATCTAAAAGAACCAAAATAGAATGTTTATACAAATTTTACGATACTTTAATACGAAAAAAGTTTCAATATAAAGAAGTGTAAACATAAGGAAAGAGAGGAGTAAGAAAAACTGAAAAAGTAGCCAAAGGCAATCTCTATTGAAAAGGGGAACCAAATCAAAATAGAAGAAAGAGAAGAAGAAAATGAGCCAACTATTATTGCTTGAAACTTCAACAGTATAGATATATGTCTCTCATGCTAATTATTGACATTGAAAGCTTCAACGATAATGTCGAAGGTGTTCTTCCCTCTAGCTGAAGCTACTCACAACCTCAACGTCTGCAAAACATAAACAAAGAATCCGAAGAGCGGGGGAATTTGGGAGGGGGGAGGGGGGTTGCCTTGCCTAAGGGCTTTCGATGCCTAAGTCAGTATCCTGACGTTTACCTTTAGTAGATGAGGGTATTTGTACTTGAGGCATCACGGGGGAGGCTTGCCGAAGAAGTCTCGGGAGTGGTAAGAGAAGCTTTCCGGGACACGATGACTGCTCCTGATTGGACGAATGAGAGGTGACATTGACATAAAGAAACTGACATTAAATGTTGATGTGCTATCGAGGTGACATATCGGGGGGTTGATCTGACATTCTACCATGACGATTAGACTTGTTGGTTGTTTGAGCCTATGAGAAGGTGTCACTTGAGACGTTACTTTTGGCGGGTAATGATGATCTTGATACTCGAGGTCGTCCAAACTCTCTTCACAAGCTCTATTCTTATTGTCCTACATGTGCAACTCGGGCTTTCTTGGGACTGACAAGACGAGTTCGGCCTCCCTCTTATGAGTGGTCGTGCTTTCTCCTTGAGTAACCTTCTCGACATGTGTCATTGTGTTACTGGTGGTTGGGGAAACACCTACAACATTTACTATAATACCACTCAATTGATATGTTAGAGTTAGGGCATAATGACACTATTATTTGATAACTTTAAAATATGTATTTTTTACTTTTAACATACCAACAAATATTGGATTATGATTTGTATCTCCCATTTTGAGTTGGATTATAAATATATAAAAATACGGACTTTAAATTCAATTATGTGGTGGGTCCTGCATAAAATTTTTAATCTTATTTTAATAAACATAAATTTGGTTTATAAATCTAAATCTTTAAGATTTATAATCAAAATCCACCAAGTAAATATGCCAATACGTGATTGATATTTTTCCTAATGAACAAAACATGAGATGTATTTTGACATTTCGGGACAATTGATTTATTAATTTAATGATCTAGGCATGTTCTTATATGCCAATACGTGAATATGCATTGAGCTAATCTGAAATACTAAAAATAAAATCAATGTTCCATATGAAAAAAAGAGAATATAATCGAACTCTCAATTAAGTTCACGCTACATTTCAGGCTATTTCAAATCTTCCAACTTAATTAATGCCGTTAACTCTAATACAGTTTGTGCGCTTGAATTGGGGTTGTTAGTTTCTAGATGTAAATCTCTGTCCCCCATCCCATTCTATTTCTTTCTTCCATGTCCCTCAGGTTTGTAATGAGGCAGTTCAGAGACTTGCCCATTTTGGTTTATCCGCTAATAATGCATTGTTATGGAGAGAATCAATCCTCCTCTTTGTGGCTGACATTTTAGTTACGGAGCAGTTTTTTACGATCTTTCTGCCTCTTTAGAAAAATAAATCTTCCAACTTTTCTAAGCCCTAAGATATAGCAAAATTGATCGCTCTCACAGACGTGCCTTTCAACCACTCCACAACCTACTCAGATCGTTTGAACTTTTAAATAAGTGATATAGTACCCTCGACAAAATTCATTTATGTGATTATACCAATCTAAGTACTTAGTATCTCTAATGGTTTAGTTAGAGATTTGATAATTTTACTTGAGACATCAAGTATGAAAATTATCATAGTTGAACAGTAGAATGAGATTTAGAACTTTGAAACAAGTGGTGATAATTTTACTTGAGACATCAAATATGAAATTATCATAGTTGATCAATAAAATGAGATTTAGAACTTGAGAAAAAAAGGTGTAGTTTGATAGTATTTATTTAATTACACATGGTGCTATATTATAGAAGGGTAACACATAATGAATAATATGTCGATGATAATTACATCGAGTAGTATATAAATGAAAGTAGTTCAATTACAATTTTATAGTAGACATGATAAGTGTCTTTGATTTAGTAGTGTAAGAAAAATTACTCTCATTTCTAGTATGTTCTTAAAAATATATTTTTTTAGTTTTTTAATCCCTAACAATTCCAACATTAGCAACTAAATTCATTATTTAAGAGCTTTTAATTACTCTTATTATCCACGTGACATATACACATATTTGCTTTGCATAAAAAATTGGGGAAGATGATTTGTTTGGATAACTTGTGATCTTCTACAAGATGGTTTGATCATCAATTTGAGGACGAATGAGACAATGTAATTATATATGTGTTAATTTAGTTCTTAAAAAGTCATTTCATCAGTTACGTATACTTAACAATTAATTTTTTCCTTAAAAAATAGTTAATTGTTTTCGTCATCCATGTGAGTTGTGTGTGAATGACTTGCCCAAAAAATGACACTTTCTTTAAGGTTGAAAGATAATCAACTTTCTATATGAAAAAACTCTCCCTGGGATCTCATTTTTCGATGAAATTTTTTTATAATTCTAATTCTGTTTTCTTTCATTTTCATAATAAAAATTTTTTTTTTCACTTAAATCTAGATCTATAATAGTTTGTCCTCCACCTAGATCTAGATTTATAGTAGTTTGTCCTTCACCTAGATCTAGATCTATAGTGATTTTTCGTCCACCTAGATCTATGATGTTTTCCTTCGATAACATTTATTTTATGACTGTCTTCGATAGATCTAGCCTAGATCTATAAGTTATGGTGGTCGATTGTGTTATATTCTTCATTGGATCATTTGATAGAGCGTATTTCAACCGATTTCAGTCAGACAAATTTTAGGGTGGCAGAGGTACTTAGAATGAGACAAAATGAAGCTCTAAATTATCCTCCATGTTCGTTCAGTAGTTTTCTTCTTGTTGTGACTGATTTATGTATTTTGATTGTTAAGATTTTCTGTTAATTTTTTAGGATTTAGTTTATCTTTATTGATAAAAAAACGATCAACTTAAGAAAAGCAATTAATGTGTCGTTTCTCTTAAGAAAATGAAAATCGTTTCATACATCTTCAAAATGATGGTTGAATAAACGTAGATGGTCTTAACTATCAAATTCAACCATTTCCACAAATTCTTACACAAAATAAACACTTGCATATAACATGGACAACAAATGTAATTAAATACTCTTAAATGAGCATCTTAATTACTAATAATCTATAGTTTTATGATTTAAATAAAAAATAACATTTTTTGGAACAAATAAAAATGAGGGTAATTTCACCATCAATTTCACTTTAAATCAAAGACGTTCCCTCATGTGCACAACATGGGGCCATTTAACGAGGACTATATGAAAAATCAGGCAGATGATGTGTTTTCGATTGATTGTGGAAACTGAAAGGATTCTAAGTAATCTTGAAGTTGAGGGGTGATTTTTTTAAGAATAAAATTAGATAAGGGGTGTAAGTGAAATTGACTCATGATAAAAAAAAGGTGCTTGAAATCATAATTTACAACACTAAAAAATATTATTCCTAAAAAACCCCTCTCTCAATACCGAAAAGATTTTTGACCAAATGCATCCTACAAACCTACTCATAATTTAGCTGAGAGATCAATTATATAACCTTTAGCAAATTCAAACGCTATATGCTTTTAAGGTTTTTCTTATATATTTATCACATGTTAATATAAATTTTATAAATACTATTATCATATATAAATTTAATTTTTTTTAATATATGCATTTTCGTTGTGAGTTCAATTTGAAAAATATATTAGATTTGTCTAATACGTAAATCAATGCATTTTTATCAATTTAATGGTAAATTATTTTTCTCTTTCATAATTATTTTCACAAACTTTTCTTCTATTCACTGTGCATCATTATTATATATGATATATTATATTATTATAATTAATCATAAATTTTTATTAATCATAATTTCTATTATAAAATGTAATTTAAACGATTAGTTAAGTGTCTAACTTGAAATAAAAAATAATGGCCATTAATAAATGAATTAAAAACTTAATTACTATGATGTCAATTAATACTAAGTTTATAGATAATTTAGAAATTTAATAATAATGTGAGAATAAAGTTGTACAAAAATAGTTTTTCTCTTTTTTTATTCCTTTTGCTCCATGAAATTTTTTTTTTATTTTTCAGTGCTCATTAAATTAGTGTACACATAAAAATGACAAAAAAAAATATTAACTAAAATAATATTAGGTTAATTTGAGACATTTTTTGACTTACAATTTGTCTTTCAAGATATATACATAAAAATGACAATAAAGATATATTAAGTAAATAAATATTAAGCTAATTTGAAACTTATTTTTGCTTATATTAGTCTTTAAAGATTTTAAATTAAAAATAAGGAGAAAATGTAACTTAAACGAAGTAGTTAAAGAAAAACTTTTCATATGAACAGTTGGGATAACAAACAAATAAAAAATAGTTAAAAAATATTTTATATGAATAATTAGAATAATGATTACATTGTAAGGATAATGTAGGAAATTCAAAAATTGATTAGGGATAGTATTGTCTAAAAATATTTCTTCAACTTAAGAAAAACTTTTCATATGAACAATTGGGATAAGAAATAAAAAAAATAACTAAAAATAACTTTTCATATGAATAATTGGAATAAGTACATTGTAAGGATGGTATAGGAAATTCAAAAAATGATTATGGGTAATATTGTCTAAAAATATTTTTTAAGTTGAAGAAATATTTTTATATAGTACAGAAGATATATATATATATATATATATATATAATATATCTCCTAAATTAATTAATTTGATCTGTTCAAGTTATTATTAAATGTGTAAATAAAAGTTATGGGATAAATATGTAGTTAGCTTGATAAAATACAATTAGCTTAGAAGTCATTTGATAAATAATGATTAAATAACCCATTTAACTATATAATCATCTCCCATTGTCATTTTGTAACGCAATTGTTCAATTATATAACCAATTAAGTATTCAAACCCGTGAGGAGATCCAAACTACTAACTCTAACTATAACCAAGAAGGAGACATGTATAGAAAAGTAATGGTATGTTTAGTCCTAATTATGATGTTTATCATAATTGTCCAAATAATGGAGAGAGTAGATGGCACCCACTTACTTTTGGACCCAGTGTATTCAGGTCCTTTTAAGTCTTTTCACAAGGAAATAAATGATGTGAAAGATGTCCAAGAAATTGAATGTGTAGAGAAATCCCAAAATTGGTGTGTAGGACACTATCAAAAAGAAGATATTGGAATATGTTTAACTAGATTTTTTGATCTATGCATGATGGACATCTCCCTGTCAATCCACCGAAAAGATCCGAACCACAATACTACGAAAAGGCATACAAAAATTGTGAAAAACACATTGGAAAAGCAGCGTTCAGAATTTATCATACTAGATATTTAAAACTATGCATGGTTAATCTTTTTTAATACTGGTCGGATTATCTGACATCGAATATGAAAATAACTGTTAGTTAGTTTATAAGTACGAGAGGAAAGTTTCATCTCTAAAACTAACATTTAGAGTTGAGAAAGTTTAATAACACACAACAAAGACATCTTAGTAAGATAATTTGGCTATGTTTAATAATAATAGAGTTCACTGTTGTTACATTTCCCTGGTTGTTACATTGTATGTTAGCATTTGTACTTCATTAGTATTTGAGCTCTTTTCTTCATATCCGGAGCCTTTTGAAAGTCATTGAGCCTCAAGGATATATAGTCTATAAAGATTATTTGTATCGGATATTCTTCAAGTTTCGTATAGTATATGGTCCATAATTTAGATGTTATCATTGTAAGATATTAAACACATCTAGGTTTTACTGTCAGAAACTATACCATTGCAAGATCTCTCATTTAAAATAATTCAAATATATTCCAATACATTATTGTATGTACAGTCAATAATACATTGGGTTTTTGTTAATGTAATTTCATTAGACAAAAAAATACATTGGGTATTATTGAATAATTGAAATGTTAATAGTTAGTGTAAAGAGTGTTTAGTTAATGGTAATTAGTTACTATTATGTTAATGATGACGGGATAAAATGTTAATTGTAATGTGTGCGTAAAAACTTTCAAAGACAATTGAATAATTGAAATATTCAACCTTATTGGTAAAAAATATTATTGTAATTTCACATATTTTGAGACTAATAAAACACAAACAATAATATTTTGACTCATTCTCATTCTGATTCTTAAACTAAGTAAAAAAGAGTAATATAATTCTTGATTCTAATTCTAAACTTGACTTACTTCTTGTGTCGGCTTCGTCAACCTCGCGGGTACCAATTTCTTCTTGCTTCGTGCGTCGGGCATAACCTATATCTCCTAGATTGTCTATTCCACTTTTTCAGATTTCCCATACTATTCTATTAGCCGGCCTGTAAACCAACAAGAGCAAGAGCTTTTATTTTAAAGAGCCAAATGTACCGTACGATGATCTCCACTAAGAAATCATGGTTGAATGGTCAAAGTGCCCAACTCATAATTGATGAAGTCGTAAGTTTAATTCCTCGAAATACATCATCATGAAAATTGAATTTTAGCATATAAAACTTCTTCATTAGGTGGACTGTTTAAAACAAAGGACTATCGTATGAGGCTGGATGAGCTGCCAAAAAATCAGCCAATGCTTGTCCTTCACCTCCTCCTTAGCTCTTCGCGGGCATCCATATTGAATTACTGGAACAGTCATGCGCTAACTCCTTCTAATCTTTACTATTTTCTCCTTCTCTTTTTTGACTTTTAGGAAGCTTTGGGAAGCTGTTAAAAGATAGTAGCAACTATGACTCTATCACATCTTTGGAATAAAATCCAGTTAGAAAAAGAAATACAATTAGAGATAAGCTGCCATGAACATCATGGCATAGCTAAAAGGGAATGAGACGGCAAGCCCCCCATTCCAGATATAGAATCTGCTTCGTCCACTCGGAGAGGTCGACGACATAAGCAATGGAAATGGAATATCTTGCTTAAAACATCTGGAAGGTCATTTGACGTGGGATCCGGCTTCCTGATTAAGGTTTCAACTTCTCCTCAAGTAATCGACTCTAATACGAGTTACCATCAGCTCTACCCTGATTTACATGAAGAAAGGACTTGCATAAAATTTTTGTTCCTTAACTATGATCCTGATTTCAAAATGATCCCTAAATAATATTTTAGTTCATTTTTTTTCTATGATGAACAAATAGATTAGTACTTCGTTAATCCTTTTAGTCGTTAAACATCATATTGTGATTATTGAATTGGTGATGTCAAGTTAGACGCTAGAAACAGAGGTCGCATTTTCATATGCCTAGCGCGATAGACATCCCACACCGATAACCGATCAGGGTTTGATTTTTAAGAGGAGTATCTTGAGAGTTTAAGAACTTTTAAACGCAAGAGGCGCCGTGGAAGAGTACGCCTTTAAGATTAACAGAAGAAAGACTAATCAACGTATACGTAAACTGGTCCGGACACTCTTTACCGTTAAATATAAAAATAACTAACAACCGCTTTTATCATTCTGCTTAAAGTCTGTTGACTAAAATGAATAATGTTTGATACTAATCCATTAGTTCAATGATTAAAGCCGATTGTAAATTTGTTCAGGGGCCATTTTTAAATCAGGGTCGTAAGTCAGAGATTAAAGTCTAAAATAATATTTTTGTCTTTAAAATATTGAAATTCAATTAACAAGAAAATATGGCTCAATCGTAAATAGCTATTTCTCTCTTAATAGCTATTAAAAGCCATATTTCAATACTAAATTTGCAGTTAAATATTTATTTTTATTAATAAATATAGCTTTTCTCTACACTGACATAAAAATTAACAAGAAAATGTGGCTACTCGTGAAAAGCTATAGATTTCTCTTCATTGGGTACAGCTAGTAAAAGCCATCCATAATTTAGGACCAAATATATTAAAATATGTTCTATTGATAATATAGTTTTGATAGAAATTTGCACTGCACTCTTCAGCAAATTAAACCATAAAAGGTCCTAAGCAGATAGAAATCATAGCTAGTAAATTGAAGCTGCATGAAAAGACTATATATTATGGGTAAATTCATAGGAATTACATTTGTTTTTATCATCACAATTTTAGTACCAACATATTATACTGATATGGATTCCGCGTCTCAAGAGGTAAACCCAAGATTGTTTAGCCAATGCAAAAGGGAGGCAGATAGAAGGTGCATGGAACATATAGAAACTTCATCATCATACAATATTTGCTATACCAGATATTTCGAGCTATGTACTATGGGTATTTCTTTTCGATTCATGGACCCAATACGTGTGGAATGCCGAATCAAGAGTCATTTCAAATGCGAAAGACACGTAGAAGGCCGAGCTTATAAAATTTGTCTCACTAGATTCATGGAACTTTGCTTGACGGGCCTTTTCTAAATGTATATATGTTTATTTTTTTAAGATTTTTTCTTGTCCTTAATTGGGGATGTAAACAACTCTTATTGTTTGACTTAATCGGTTCATATTTGTGATAGATGACTTTTTAATTAATTATGTTTATTTTGATTTTAAGAGAATATAAACACTTTTTTTGTCAGTAAGATGGGGGAGGAGGAAGGTATTCATCCTGTTGTCCAGCACAGAAAATTGTACTCATTTATCATTGTGCAGAAGTCTACCCACTATACCTATGTCGGACGGAAGTTTCTGGTCATATGAAACACTTTTCAGTTGTTGTCATAGTGATGTAAGGTTATGGTGATCGCATAAGGTTATGCCATCTTAATGGTCCTAACTCTAAAGCTCTTGCAAACGATTCGTTCATGTTCATAACAAAGTCTGTTAATATATTGTTCACCTCTCAATCCCAACATGGTGTCATAGTTATACATCAGAATACTTGTATTTCGACCGTGTTACAGATTATAAGATGCTCATTTATGAGATGTTCTATTTGATGAGACCCAGATAGAAAACAGAGAGTATGTGGTGATCTGAATTATATTTCTAATATTCTCACTTAATAGTCAATCTTACAAGGTAAGGTTCACGAAGTATGTAAGGAGAGAACATTCTTAACGCCATGGTGGAGGATTAGTAGGATTAGTTGAAGGAGAATCATTGCATATCATCACAGCTTCTCTTGATGTAAACTGTTAAGGAGAGCATGCTACAGTTGATTGGAGAGAAGAATATTTCTTAACAACTCGATGAGGTGTTACAACAACCTTTCCTAATGTGGAGTCAGCTGGCAGAAGAGATGATGAGAGCAAAGATGGTTTGGAGAATAAGTCAGCAGCACAAGTGGGCTGTTAACATGGATGAGTTTTCACCCTAACACCCTCAAGTGAAACGGGTAGTGAACAATCAAAATTGTGCCTTACAGTGGTAAAATCTGGACCGAAAAATTAATCAAAGAATAAGATGCAATATGAACCGCAAGATCGGTCAGGCAGTTATAAAAGAGGATCTTGGAAAAGAATAATCCCTGAAAATGTCTATCCACTCCTCAAAGCTTGCAATGAAAAATGAGGATTTGTTACTATGTTGTTATCACTTTCATGTATAAATACAAGCATGTTCAACCCTGAAAATCAATCGAATACAAGCAAAAAATTCTACTCTTGAGTTCATTCTCTCTCTCTGATACATGTTATTATTATTCTTTCATAATAGATTTTTCTGTTCTGAAAAAATTCTTTATATTTTGGTGCTTTCATTGAGAGTGAGAGAAAACTCAAGAAAATCCTTTCTAAAATGCCCAGAACTAGATCAAACGCTGCCCTCAATGAGAAAAATGGAAACGAAAACGATCATGTTGATCAACCTACACCATCAGGAGATATGCTCCAAACCATTCTGATGGGAATGTAGGAGATGGAATGACGTAACATAGAAGCGTTACACAGCGCGTGGCAGAAGGTCCAAGATCAAATCAACGCACTGTAACGCGATCTAGAGAAAATGCATATGAAAGTTAGTCAACGGACAAATAATGAAGAATGGGAGAATCGTTCAGAGCGAGGCAGAAAAAATGTCAGTGGGAAAATCCTGAGACCATTAGGAACGTGCAGCAAGAGGATGGAGAAATCCAATCTCGTGACCATATGACGGAAATAACAGGGTGAAGATGCTTTGCAAACGGTAAACAAAAACGAGCAAGAAGATAAACAAATTCGGAGGAGCCCGATCTGGAGGCATCTAAGTTGGTCTCAATGATAAACTTGTTCCTTGCATATTCAATTAACATTATTATTGGCATATTTTTTACGCCATTATGGTTTTGAATTAAAAAAAAAGAGGAAGATAAATAGATCTAAAAAAAGTCAAGAAAATTTAAAGGATTTGGTAAACCAATTTAATATATATAATTTAAACTTTTGTTCAGATATTTTATTGAGATTCGTTTATTTTGAATTTGAATTCTAATCAGATTTTAAATTCTGAATTAAATTTTTAAATTCTAAATCAGATCAAATTTTAGATTCTAAATCAAATTTTGAATTTAAGCTTATCTCAAACGATCGTAGAAAAATAAAAGAAGAAAATTTTCACGATTGATGAACGAAAACATAAAGATTAATCCGTATATTTTTGAAGATTTTTTCTTTCCTTTCCTATATGCAAAAGTATAGAAAAATAAGAGATGCACAAGCGATGAAATGTAAGCGACGACTCACAAAGTAATTCCACGATGAAGTTGCCCAACACTTCCTCTATATATTAATTTGAAGATGCTCACAACACAGAACATTGTAACATATGGAAATGAATCACATGACGAATCATATATCATTAGAAATATATGAAAAAGTCTACTTCCTGAAGAGTTTTACAGAACTAAATTTAGGACTCCCGAACAAAAGTTATGATAATTTTCGTGCAGACCATTTGGAAAGAAGGCTGTGTGGATCGGTCAAATTTAATTATTAAACTGTATCATATGGAAGTGAATTACATGAAGAATCAAATCTCTTTAGAAATATATGGAAGTTATTTTCTTGAATAATTTTACGGAACTCAATTTGGAGCCCTCCAAGCAAAAGTTATGGTAATGAATACATGATTATTCACTTCTACATATGAACAATAAATAGGCTTAAAGGAAGGTTTCTTGTTCGATATGTTCTTTATCACCAGTATTTGATTACTACACTAAGTCATCACTTACAAGTTAATAATTTTGGCCAAAGTCAAAATGTTAATGGAGTGACGATGTCTTGAGATGGGTTTACTTTTGTTTGAATTTGTTATTGTCATTTGAGATTTATGTGAGCTTGTACATTGGTTAATTATTCTCTATTAAGTTATTACTTAAGCTAATGCCCACACCAAGTAAATAAAATATTAAATGGCTCAAACTTCAAGTCATAGAAAGATAATATTTTGATAGTTCTTGAAGTTATGGATCTTGATCTTGCATTAAGGATTAATTTTCCTTCACCTTTTTCGGATAAGAGTACCTATAATGAAAAAAAAGGGTATGGAAAGGTGGGAGAAATTAAACTGCACGTGTATCTTGATCATGAAGAATGTGATTCTAGAAACATTAAGGGGCACTATATCTAAAAAATTACTATGGTTAAGGATTTCCTTGTGGATATTGAAAAGAGGTTTGTCAAGAACGAAAAGGAAGAAAATGGTACGCTCTTGGCCATGGTTGTTAAACTCCTGATCTGGATCGTAGATCTTATGATTTTATGATCTTGTCTAACACTCACGGTCTGATTCATAGATAAAATCATAGATTGGGAGGACCTAATTATCCTATTATATTTTTTATCTTGGATAGGTAGAATCTTACGATCCTACTACGATCTTATGATCTCCCTAACCATAATTTTGTAATGAATTCATAAGAAAATAATATAAAGTTCATTTAATCTATTAAATTTTTGAGTTGTTATTTACTTATTTAAATTTCACTTTATAAAATAGTGAAATTTACCGTTGATTAATTAGCTATATTCAAGAATTTTAATATGTAGTTTGGTAAATTGTAATTTTTTATTATATTACTAGTATATAGTAGAATCTTACGATCTATGATTCGATCATATGATCTGATTTATGAGACATCTCCACGATCATATGTAGGATCACGATTCTGACAACCTTGCTCTTGGTTGATCTAATTTTGATGAGGTATAAGGTAAAGGCAACATCAAGGAGTACATCATGGAAATGTCATCTTATTTTAAGGTTAAAAGCACTTAAGCTCAAACTCTCCAAGGACTTTCTTGTGCATCTGGTTCTGATATCCCTTCCAGCACAGTTCAACCAATTTAAGGTGAGCTACAATTGTCAAAAAAAGACTTAGTCTCTGAATGAGCTCATCTCACACTGTGTTTCAGGAAGAGAAAAGAGTGAAACATGAAAAGACAGAGAGTGCTTACCTGACCTTTATCTCTAAGGATACATGCAACACAAAGAAAAGAAAATAAAAAAGATAAGGTAGCTACAGATATAGCACCACACAAGAAACAACAAAAGAAACTGGTTGACTCAGAAGGCAATAGTTGTTACGTCTGTGGAGATGAAGGGCATAAGAAGAAGCAATACACCAATTGTCATGCTTGGCGTATCAAGAAATGTGTGCTTCTTAATTTTGTTTGTTCTGAGGTTAATTTAAGTTCAGTTTCTAGACACGCGTTTGTAGATACCGTATTTTATCCGGCCTAATACATGAAATATACATGTTTTATATTTTGGCTCTTTTAATAATCCAAGACTATGTGTATAATTTAAAAACTAATCCAATACTAAAATAAGAAAAGTGGTCCAAAGACTAAAAAGTAAAAATTGAAAAAAGAGGACTAAAAAATAAAAATTAAAAAAAAGACTAAAAGTAAAAAGGCAAACCCTAATTTTGCCTATAAATAGGAATGAAGTCTTCACTTAAGAGGAGGTCTTTTGGGGGAGTAAAAAAAAAGGGGGGGAATCATTTTTTAGAGTGAGAAAGAGAGGGGTTGGAAAGAGAGGTGATTTTAGAGAGAGGAAGAGGTTCTACACTTCTATTATCTTCATCTTCTTCCATTTCTT
>QANY01003199.1:43282-175781 GCA_003255025.1 Datisca glomerata
ATAAAGGAGAAAGGGAATACCAAGAAGATGACTCTTTAGTCCTCATGATAACTAAAGAATCATCTGAAATTAATGTTGAAATGTCATCCTATATCCCAAAACCTCTCACAATATATTACGAGGAAAAGTCAACTTGCACCACTACGTCTTATGCTCCGATGCCTATCACCATTCAAATCCCGGGTGCGTTCGCTTACAAAGATTCAAGAGCAGTACCCTGGATGTACGGATATGAGGTTATTACAAGCAGTAACGATAAAACCCAAGAGCTAAATCTGTCTGACCTCGATCTCCCCATAACTAATATTTCGGGAGTAGGTGGGATGACGAGGAGTGGCAGATGCTACACGCAAGAAGTTTTGAAAACGGATAAAAGCGATGTGTTTGAAAGGCAAAGGAAATGGAAGGCCAAAGAAGGCGACAATGGTCATGAATTGCAAGGAGAAATGCATGGCGGTCAAGTGATAGAGCCAGATATAATAAGAGGCACGGAGAAAGAAAGAGCAGTGTCTGAAGAAGAAGTATGTGAATTTTTGAAGCTCATCAAGCAAAGCGAGTATAAGGTGATTGAACAACTTAATCGCTTACCTGCTCGCATATCCTTACTGTCACTCTTTCTGAATTCTAAACCACATCGCCAAGCATTATTGAAGGTTTTGAATCAAGCATATGTCTGTCATGACATTACGATGGAAAAGTTGAGTAGAATTGTGGGAAATATTACCGCATCGAATTTTATCACTTTCACAGATGATGAAATCATGGCCGATGGTACTGGGCACACCAGAGCTTTACATATATCCGTAAAATGTAGGGATTATATTGTTGCAAAAGTATTGATTGATAACGGCTCATCTCTAAATGTAATGCCAAGATCCACACTGGCAAAGCTCCCAGTGGACGCGACACATATGCGGCCGAGCATGATGATAGTAAGAGAATTCGACGGTACCCGAAGAGAAGTAATCGGAGACATAGAGATACTTATCCGAATTGGACCATGCATATTCAATATTGTTTTTCAAGTGATGGACATAAATCCAGCGTACAGTTTCCTTTTGGGTCGACCATGGATTCACTCTGCTGGGGCAGTACCTTCTTCCTTACATCAGAAGCTGAAATTCATAATGGATCATAAACTCATTTGTATATATGGGGAAGAAGATTTTTTGGTATCCAAGCCAGCCACCATGCCATATGTCGAGGCGGCAGAGGAAGCATTGGAGTGCTCATTTCGATCATTTGAGATTGCGAACACCACGTTTGTTGCTAGTGGGAAACCATCTCCAACGCCAAACCTATCAAAAGCATCTCAGATGGTTGCAAGGTTGATGATCAAAGGGGGATACCAGCCAGGTAAGGGGCTCGGGAGTGAGCATCAAGGCATAAAAAAGTTAATTGACTGGGACAAGAATGAGCAAAGGTTTGGACTTGGATATAGACCGACCAAGGCTGATAGAGGGAGAGTGGAAGCTCAAAAGAAAGAAAAAAGGATTGCTAGGCTTGAAAATAGGGAATTCGATGTGGAAATGGCAATCATACCCCATATTTCTAAATCCTTTAGAAGTGGAGGAATTTCATTCGAAGAACCGGTTATGGTAGAGCAGTACAACCTTGAAGATGATATCGCCGAGCTTTTAATATCCGCAATCCTGGGAAAATCATCAAGTTCAAGTACAGAGGACTTGGTTTTTCGATACGATTCAGATCATGAACTTAACAATTGGGACGTCACCGAACTACCAATGCTTCTCGAGAATTTTCAAGAGTAATGTGTTCATGCCAAAATTCTAATGATTATACCCAATGCCTTAGGAATTTCATTGTTATGGGCCTATGTTCTCGTCTATTTCATGTCATCTTTTTGAATGAAAATCTAAAAAACTTGTTTCGTCTCCTTTTGCTGATGATAAATATAATTCCAGTTTCTTTTTGTTTCTTCCTTCTATGTCTTCTTTTTCCATTTCTGAAATGTTGTCCATACTCATGCTTTGTTTATTTATTTTATTTTATTTTTCTTTCGCCTTCTTTTCATCCAATAATCCGATTCAGGTTCGAGAACGATGATTTTGAAAACAAGAGCATAAGCAACAACTTTGACAATCCCATTCTTAGCGTAGAGTCAGGTGAAAGCGATGAGGATAATTTCGAACCATCTCCGGAAATGTTAAAAATGGTAGAGTCAGATGAAAAAATAACTCAACCATATCAAGAGTTAACGGAGGTGATAAATTTGGGATTGGAGGGAGAGACGAAAGAAGTCCAAATCGGCACTTCTATGACAAGCCAAGGCCGCCGAGAATTAATTGACTTACTCAAAGAGTATATTGATGTCTTTGCATGGTCTTACCAAGATATGCCAGGACTTGACACTGATATCGTGGTTCATCATTTGCCACTTATGCCCGAAAGTAAACCAGTGCGACAAAAGTTAAGGAAAATGAAACCAGACATGCTGGTACAGATCAAAGAAGAAGTTAAAAAGCAAGTAGATGCGGGTTTTCTAGAAGTAGCAAAATATCCTGAATGGGTTGCTAACATAGTCCCAGTGCTGAAGAAAAATGGGAAAGTAAGGGTGTGCGTCGATTATAGAGATTTAAATCGGGCAAGCCCCAAGGATAATTTTCCATTACCCCATATCGATGTCTTAGTAGATAACACTGCGGGACATTCAACCTTCTCTTTCATGGATGGTTTTTCGGGGTATAACCAAATCAAAATGGCTCCTGAAGACCGTGAAAAGACGACTTTTATAACTTTGTGGGGTACATTTTGTTATAAGGTTATGCCATTTGGTCTGAAGAATGCATGGGCAACTTACGAGCGGGCAATGGTAACATTGTTTCATGATATGATGCATAAAGAAATCGAAGTGTACCTTGATGATATGATTGCCAAATCACGTCAAGGAGAAGATCATACAGTCACTCTACGAAAACTATTTAGACGGTTGAGAAAGTTCCACTTAAAGCTTAACCCGACCAAATGTACATTCGCAACGTCTTCAGGGAAACTACTTGGTTTTGTCGTGAGCAAGTAAGGAATAAAAGTTGACCCTGATAAGGTTCGAGCCATCATTGATATGCCACCACCTCAAACTCAAAAGGAAGTTAGAGGTTTCTTGGGGAGATTAAATTACATAGCCCGTTTCATCTCATAGCTAACTGCAACTTGTGAACCTATCTTTAAACTTCTCCGCAAAAGTGATACAGAAGGATGTAATGATGATTGTCAAATTGCTTTTGAGAAGATCAAACAATACTTGCAAAATCCACCCATACTTGTTCCTCCAACTCCATGGGTTACGTACTTGGTCAGCATGACGCTTATGGAAGGAAAGAACAAGCAATATACAATTTAAGCAAAAGGTTCACAAATTATGAGGCTAATTATTCGATGTTGGAGAAAACGTGTTGTGCATTGGCCTGGGTTGCTCATCGGCTTAGACAATACATGTTATACCACACCACTTGGTTAATTTCAAAGATGGACCCTATCAAGTATATCTTTGAAAAACCATCACTTTCTGGACGGATTGCTAAATGGTAAATGTTACTCACAATATATGATATTGTCTATGTCACGAGGAAGTCAATAAAAGGAAGCGTACTTGCTGATTATCTGGTGGATCAACCAATGCAAGATTATGAGCCTATGAAGTTTGATTTCCCTGATGAGGGCATTTCAGTCATATTCAAAAATGAAGAAGAATCTGCAGACCCAAAATGTTGGACAATGTTATTTGATGGTGCATCTAATGATGTAGGACATGGAATTGGGGCAATCCTCATATCACCTAAAGGACATCACATCAGTCAGAACATCAACTGGGGCAACGCCATTCTCTTTGGTATATGGCATGGAAGCAGTCCTTCCAATTGAGGTGGAAATTCCCTCTCTCAGAGTCTTAATGGAGGTGAAATTAGAAGAAGCAGAGTGGGTACAGACACGACATGAGAAATTAAATTTCATCGAGGAAAAAAGATTGACGGCATTATGTAGAGGGCAATTATATCAAAGAAAAATGATGCACGCATATGACAAAAAATTGCGTCCCCGATGTTTCCGAGAAGGAGACTTGGTGTTAAAAAAGATACTCCCATATCAAAGGGATCACCGAGGGAAGTGGACCCCAAATTATGAGGGACTTTTCATTGTCAAGAAGGCTTTCTCGGGAGGAGCTCTCATGCTAACAAGCATGGATGGAGATGATTTACCGCACACGGTTAATTCTGATGCAGTCAAGAAGTATTTCGTTTGACCACTCTAAGTATGGGAAACTGAAATTAAAAAAAATGCTAAAGCTGTCTCGAATACTGGAGAAATTCTTCTCACATTTTTTCTTCTATTTTCTTTTTCCAAACCATCATTTGTAAACACTGTCCATCATCAATGAAGAGCCTTTCTTTTCTTCTTTCTTTCCCAGTTGACAAATACATATACTTCATTTTCTCTTTATTTCCATTATTTCTTATCCCTCTCAGTTCTAAGATATCATTAATTACTCTTGAAATAGCTCAGAAGAATAAACTTGGTCAGTTGAAAGCTAATTTAAAAAAATTGGAACTAAGAAAGGTGACCTGATTGTAAAGTAAAACCTAAAAAGTCATCACGAGGAAGGTCAATATGCGCATGACAAAGGCTACAGTGGAATTGGAGGATTACCCAATTAGAAGTACAGAAGAGAAGCAAAGAGATTATTTACCACTGACATGGAGCCAAATACTGGAGCATAAACTAATAAATAAGGATGTATCATTTTCCTAAAAATATGCTCGATACTTCATTGTGAACCCATGATCCTAGGTCAAGTGTTTGTTCTAAAGAGTGTTGGATATGTTTAAAAATCATCATATAATTTTCTTATAAAGGTTCACAACCATGCATAGCATGCACGCATTCAAAATCACTACTTTACATTTATGTTCAAGAATTACAATTCATAGACATACACCACATAGTTGTTTGAAAAATTCAGGTGCATGAATCACTTAATGATATTCTTTCGAAATTCACACATGACCTTCCAACATTTAAAGCGTGCATTAGTCTAGCTTTTGTTGTCATGAGACTTGCATAAGTCAACTTCAACATCAATTAATATGGTTAAATCGAACCCGAATCGAGTCGAGTTTGAAGCCCGGTGTCAACGCTGGGTCCATTTCCTTTTCAATTAATGTGGTTAAATCGAACCCGAATTGAGTCGAGGTCGAAGCCCGGTGTCAGCGCCTGGTCCATTTCCTTTTCAATTAATGTGGTTAAATTGAACCCGATTTCGTCGCGGTCAAAACCCGGTGTCAACGCCTGGTCCATTTCAAATATCTCAGTTAAATCGAACCCGAATTGAGTCGAGGTCGAAGCCCGGTGTCAGCGCCTGGTCCATTCTTTTTCAATTAAAGTGGTTAAATTGAACCCGAATTGAGTCGAGGTCGAAGCCTGCATCCACCCAGTTTCCTTTTCCTTTTCAGATATCTTCGGTTAAATCGAACCCGACTTCGTCGCGGTCGAAGCCCGGTGTCAGCGCCTGGTCCATTTCAAATATCTCAGTTAAATCGAACCCGCATTGAGCGAAGTCGAAGCCTGTGTCTATCCAGGTCCATTTCGCTCCATCTCATAGAGCCTTATTTAGCCGAGGTTTCTATTCCCTATTTCATATATTATTGTACCGATCAAAATACTTATCTACGCCTTTGTACACGTTCTGAGATCAGAAGCGTGCTCAAAGGGGGGCAGCTGTAGATACCGTATTTTATCCGGCCTAATACATGAAATATACATGCTTTATATTTTGGCTCTTTTAATAATCCAAGACTATATGTATAATTTGAAAACTAATCCAATACTAAAATAAGAAAAGTGGTCCAAAGACTAAAAAGTAAAAATTGAAAAAAGAGGACTAAAAAATAAAACTTAAAAAAAAGACTAAAAGAAAAAAAGGCAAACCCTAATTTTGCCTATAAATAGGAATGAAGTCTTCACTTAAGGGGAGGTCTTTTGGGGAGTAAAAAAAGGGGGGAAGTCATTTTTTAGAGTGAGAAAGAGAGGGGTTGGAAAGAGAGGTGATTTTAGAGAGAGGAAGAAGTTCTATACTTCTATTATCTTCATCTTCCTTCCATTTCTTCTTCTCAAGGTAGCTTATTTGTTTGGTACATTTGTTCATAATATATTTTATTCATCTCTTTTCTTCATATGAATGTAGTTGATATCTTTTATATTTTTTTTTATATACATAAGTGGATTGTTCATTCCCTATCATTTCTCCTCATTTAAATCTTAACATTTTAATTTTATGCTTTGATGATTTCTTTACAAGTTGGATATTGAGATGTCTTTGTCATCAACTTAATTAATGAGGATGATGATAAAGTTTTGAGGGGTGGAAAAATTAACCAAATGTGAATCAACCCTTTTAATGGGTTGAAAGTGTACATTTGATGCAAAGATCCCCTAGGATAATTTTCTCACACATAACAATGCATAAAATAGAGAGTAAAACCTCTATACAAAATTATGCAAATATCTAAGTTGTGAAACTTGTAATTTTCCTACAAAGTTTTTTAATATTATGTTCATCATTTTGTGACACTTGTTTGAACTAATTATCATCCATGATCATCCCCTTTGCTATTTGATTAGCAATGACTAATGAGGGAAGGAAAGAAAAATGGTAATTAATGGACTAAGTAGTAAAAAAAAATAGACATATTTATGTTAAAGAAATATATGGTTTATTTTTCATCAATTTTTTTAAATTTATTTATTTATTTATTTAATAATATTATTATTATTACTATTATATTATATTATAATATATAATATTAAAAAAAACATAAAATGGATGCAACAGAGGAACTCTATATATATATATATATATATATTTATAATTTTTTATAATTTTTTTTCATTTATTACATAATATAGTCTTTTACTTTATTCTTGCATTTTTTTAATCTCAATATTTTATGTTTTCTATAATTTGACATCCTATGACTTATCTCTATTCTTTTACTTCCATTTTATTGTAATTATTAACATTAATTTCCTTTACATGTTTATTTATTTAGCATTTTTGCATCGCCATGCTTATAATGCGATTCTTGCATTATTCCCTTATTATCATAATTAATGTTTATGTATGCGTGGATTATAATTTTAATAATTAAATTTAGATTTTGTTACTTCTATTATTTAATTTTCACTAAAAAAGGCCGACGATGGACTTTGAGATTTTTGGGATACCAAACTTCTCGAACTACTGAGGTGAGGATTTATTCTTGGAATACCGAAAATAACTCTAATAATGCTTTGATTTTAAAAGATATGAGAATACAAAAAAGGTATTTTTTTTAAATGGTCTTTGAACCACCCATTAAAAGTAATTTATTTTGTTCATTTCTATGATACAAAATTCCTCAAATGGGACATTCAAAAAATAAATCTCTTTAACCTTTGCCTTAAAATAAAAAAATGGATAGCATTTGATTAAATTTGGTAACCATTTTATAATGGGTGTTGTGGGGTGCTAATACCTTCCCCACACACAAACGACTCCCGAACCAATTTTGAGTTTTCGTAGACCAAAAAAAAATTTTCATCTTAAAATTGGGTGACCAATCACACCCTAAAATGATTGGTGGCGACTCCAAATTTCTTTTGTTAATCGTCATTCCGCGTCGCACGCACGTTGCGACAGCGTGGTAGATAAATTCTGGTGTAACAACTCACATCAGTGTGTCTATACAGGGTTGCTTCACTTGTCGAAGGCCAAGTGATGTTGAAAGATACATCTATATGGGCAATGGTAAGATGGTCAAAATTGAGGTAATAAGGAAATTTAGATTATTGTAAAAGACTAGATTTTATTTGAATCATAATGAAACATTATTGTACCATCTTTTAGATGAAATTTGATTTTTGTGTCTATTTTGGACAAAGTTGGTTATGTTTGTTCATTTGGAGATGAAACTATGACTTGTTTCATGATTCGAATTCAGTTGATTCTAATTATTTGTCAGGTTACGATAATCTTTATTTACTTTTTACAATTACTTCGATTAAAGAATCTATGCAAGTAAGTACACGAGGTACTAAAAAAAATTAACCAGTGAGAATTCAGTTGCATTATGGCACAAGAGATTTAGTCATATCTTCAGAAAGAAAATAGGGAGACTTGTGTCAGACGAAATTCCCGGTCCCTTAGATTTCATAGACTTTGATGTTTGTGTTAATTGTATAAATGGTAAACAAACCGATAAAAGGAGATTTGAAGCCAACAGGACTTAGGACGCCTTAGAACTTATTCATACATATATTTGTAGGTCATTCCCTTCGGTTGCTAGGAATGGACCACAATATTTTATAATGTTCATAGACGGTTATTCTAGATATGGCTACATACATCACATTCATGAAAAGTCACTGTCGTTGGACGTGTTAAAAATTTTGAAAAGGTGAAGTTGAGAATCAACTCAACGAAAGGATTAAAAGCGTCAGATCTAACCGTGGAGGTGAATACTATGACGGTTCAGGTGAACAACGTCCATGATCGCTTACTAAATTCCTAGAGGAATGGTATCGTCTCACAGTACATGATGTCTGGTTCACCCACTATGAATGATGCTATTGAGAAATAAATAAAATACTTAAAGACATGATAAAGAGTATGATTAGTCATTCTACTTTACTAGAATCACTCTGGGGTGAAGCACTTAAGGTTACAGTATATATCCTTAACAGAGTTCCAATTAAAGCAACTGCCATGACCCCATATGAACTTTGGACGGGCAATAAATCTAGTCTAAAGCTTTTTCACGTTTGGGATGTCCAGCTGAGGCAAGGCCTTATAGGCCTAATGAAAAGAAATTGGACTTACGGAAGGTGGGTTGGTATTTTGTTGGGTATTCTGAAAGATCTAGGGGGTACAAGGTTTATGATCACACAACTAGGTCGATTTTTGTGTTCCTGATATTTCTAATGATACAACACATCAAGACAATATCAGAGAATCTCTCGTTCAAGAGATTGTTCTAGAAGAACAAACTCTAGTACCTCAAGAACCTATGTCATTAAGGAGATCCACTAGAGAGTAAAGAAATACAGTGATAGACGGTTACATTATATTTCTTCAAGAACATGAGGTAGACATTAGAGTGAAGAAAGATGACCCGATCAACTTCTGTCAAGCCAAGTCCATGAAGGACAATGACGTGTGGGATCTTTTCCCATTACTAGAAGGCGTGAAGTCCATTGGTTACAAATATATTTTAAGACAAAGGGGGATTCAAAGGATAATGTGAAAAGACACAGAAAATAAGCATTAACTATAAAGAGACTTTCTCTCTGGTTTCTATGAAAGACTCTTTCAGGATTATAATGGCATTGGTGACGCATTTTAATCTTGAGCTGCATCATATTGATGTAAGATGGTGTTTCTCAATCGTGACATTAAAGATATAATTTATCTGGCATAACCAGAAAACTTTGTGTCAAGAGACCCAAAGAATATGGTTTACAAACTTGAGAAATCCATCTACGGACTCAAGTAGGCATCTCGACAATGGTATTTTAAGTTTTATCAGGTGACCATCTCGTTTGGTTTTGAGATGAGTTTGGTCAATAATTGTATATACCATAAGTTTTGTGGGAGCAAGCATATTTTTCTGATTTTATATGTGGATGACATTTTACTTGCCAGCAATAATATAAGCTTATTACACAACACAATGAGATTTCTAGCTAAGAATTTTGAGATGAAAGATCTTGGTGACGTCTCTTTTGTATTAGAGATCCAAATACATCGAGATTGTCCTCGGGGTATTCTTGCATTATCACAAAAGAGCTATATTGAAAATGTTCTCAAAAGATATGGCATGCAAGACTGCAAACCCGGTGATACCCCCATGGCTAAGGGAGGCAGATTTAGTCTCAATCAGTTCCCTAAGAATGATTTTGAGAAAAAAAAATGCTCAAGATTCCATATGCCTCAGTAGTTGGGAGTTTGATATATGTTCAGGTTTGTACACATCCAAATATTACATACGTAACAAGGATGTTGGGTATATATTTAAGTAATCCAGGCATAGAACATTGGAAAGCAGCTACATGGGTCTTACGATACTTATAGAGAGTAAAAGAATGCATGCTCACATATCGGAGATTGGATCAGATTGATATCGTTCGATATACTGACTCTGATTTAGATGGAAACTAAGATAGTATGTTATGAGGCATCCAATCACGGAATATGACTGTGAAATATTATCACAAGGCTGGGGATAATGAACGGCATTGAGAGACAATCAAGTTATTTTGTGACAATGAGTCAGTAATCTTTTATTCTAATAACAACAGGAGCTCGAAAAAGTCGAGGTACATAGACTTCAAGTTTCTAGTTGTTAAGGAAAAGTTCAAAGTGGATAGTTGTCTATAGAGCACATCAGAAAAAAACTCCATTTACGGATCGGTTTACTAAGGGATTGACACCCAAACAGTTTCATGAGCACACTGCTCTTATGAGTGTCATATCGGTTGATGATATTCATTTTAGTGGGAGTTTATGATTTTGATGCTCTTTTTTATAGACATATTTTCAGTTATTTTGGTTTATGGATATTTTAAGGTAATTTCTATAGAAATAAAGTTTTAGCTAATTCATAATCTGATTCAGGTATGGTATGATCTTACTAATGTTTAAGGAGGATCAATTAGAAATAGGCATGTTAAGATCACGTTAGATGAAATTTTCATGCTACACATGCACATCATAATCCATGTCATTCAGTTGCATTGATATACGTAACCATTTATAGGTTAAGTTACGATTGATGTAACGAAGTCTGCTTTGATCCTATGTTAGTTGATGGACCAAATTGGTTTTAGATACATTATGGTAGTGACAACAAAGTTGAACGCATTCGATTATATTTTGTAAAACATAATTATAAGATTTCACATATAGTCCAAGTGGAAGATTGTTGAATCGTTAATCCAATGTCGGACTTATATAAATAATTATGTGTTGAAGACAGTCAAATAAATATAAACTCAATTAAAAGTGATCAACTAAGATTTTGGTATTTTGAGTTTTAATATATCTGATAGGTTGTGGACATTTTGATGAGTAGAGACTTTAGCGCAATTTCTATTTTTATGATGGGTTAAAATAGAAATATAAAAATATGTGTAATTTATAAGTGGTTATGGTCCTCAGGTCACACGAAAGAGAGATTACCATTCTAAACTCCCTAATCTCTCATCGTTAGAGAGAAAATAAAGAGGCTTAATCAAATGGGATTCTCTGATAGAGAATCGTGTGGATTTGAAAGGCCAACCGGTCGACTCTAAACAATGATCTACCGTCATGGATTCAGGTATGCTTTCGCTCTATTATTGATTTGATTATTGGTATGTTCAACATGAGTTCTTAAGATTTATTGAGATACGGTTTATACCGATAATGATTTTGAATCTAACATGTCGTGCCGGCTCGACCCGTCATGCCAGAAATGTGCCTGAGGATATTGTTTCGTGATGTTTAGGGCCAGCCTCTCTGACACCTCTACAATTATAATAGATGTATTTAGTTAACTAAAACCACGGTTGAGTCTTATTCAATTATAGATGCAAGAAATCTACTATTAAATATTGTCACGCGTCATTCACTGAACTGTAAATGAGCATAGAGAAATATATCATACGAGATTTAACTTGACACATGTCTACCAAATGACAATCAACTCAGTATAGTGATTGGGATTAAGAATGGTTTAACGGAAATTTAGAGATCTAGAAAGCAAATACCATACGGCCTTGCTATAGATAGAGGGCTGGAGGAGTTTTACTTTTAATTGGCTTAGGCGTCTTCTTTTGGTATTCTAGTCGACCTATAATTATAATGATGGTGTTCAGGTCATAAAATGATATTTATCTATCAGGAGCAATACTTAGAACTCAAAGTGACTTTATCCTCTATGTCTTGGTGACCATGACGTCTAGGACTCTCTGCCGCAGATGAGTCTACATCGTATGACAGATGTTTGAGGTTTGAGTCTGTTTCACATGGAATTTATTTGATTACGTCATGCAGACCTTAATTGTCTAGCTAATGGAGTGACAGAGTCATGTGTCATTTGGCCTCCATAGGGGTTGATCGACCCACTAGAGAACTAGGTGGAGTGGAGGTTTAGCTCATCAAGCTATCAATGAATTGATTCAAATGAGACCCAAAGCCATTTGAGTCACTCTAATAAAAGTATGGCTGATTTAGGTATGTAGTCAAGAAACATAAGTATTTAAAGAAACGTCAGCTTTTTAAGGTTTTAGTAACATAGCAGGTTTACATAACTGTCATAATTATTTAGTTTAAGTGGTATTCCTCCAATAAAGGAGATTTTAAGTCGTGTAGTCAATCGCAAAAAAATAAAAATTATATATATCAACTAAATCCCTAAAAATTTTACTCTATATTTATCATTATTTTTAAAAAATAAACTACACTGGGCATATTTTAAATGGTTGAGATCTTACAAATATTCAATTTTAAAAATAAATATAAAAAACATAAAGTTAATGAACAGGTAAAATTTTTCATGACACGTGGCAAGATCTAGACCGAAAACTTTATCGAAAAGAAGATAGAGCAAGAACTGTAGAATCAACTAGACGGTTATAAAAAATAGACTAATCAAACGAAAGTATATGGCTCACCAACATGGCAATCCAAAGAGAAGTTAATCAAGACCATTTGATTGATCAGACACTCAAGATTTACTTAAGTTGTTAATATTCATAAACTAGATCTTAGTGAAATATTCCGTTAATCTTATTTTCAGATAGAATTAGATAAACTGTATCAGATTTTATGTAATCGATTGAAAGCTTATAAATAGAGGCAAGATGTAACTCCAAAGACAACCCTCAACATCCATAAGAAATAAGCTGACTATGTAGCTTGCTAATGCCTTGTAAAGTATTTCTCCATAATAAAATACTAACAAAGTCTTCTCATGATTTTTCTTCCATTTTAAGAGTTTTTCATGTAAATCGTGGTGTCTTTATTCTTTCATTCTTTCTCTAATTTATTCTCTTGATTTTCATATCATGGTATAAGAAATTCACGACCGATTATCAAATACCCTGGATTTTTTCCTTTACAGTTAGTCTATTAAAATCCTTAATGGATTTTTTCTTTTACAGTTAGTCTATTAAAATCCTTAAATTTAAGGAACAAAAATAAATAATTAAAAGCACCAAACCTAATCCATTTGTGACAACACATTGTACAAACATTGATGATATATAACAAGTAAATCACTAAATCAAATCATTGATAAAAATTTGAAATGATGTCGAATCTATTCTCTGGATGTTTGAGAGATTGATCAAAATTCTAATACTTTTTTAAGAATCGATATAGTATGATAGTAGAAAATAATTGAGGTTGTTAATATTTGGAATGAAAATGTAAAAAACGAGTTTTATAATTTGGTCAAAATAGATTTGAACTACAATGACTTAATAACTTGCCATTTCAAACTGATTTTCTATAGTAAAAATTGATGATTTGCTTTTGAATTTTAAAATAACAGAATAAACATACATTTAAAACACATTTCTTAAATATAATTATCCACTATGAAATTAAAAAATTCCATACAACGACATAGATGTAAATATACAATTATATTAAGGAGAATTACACCGACACCCATGTGATTTGATTAAATTACACAGACATTCATTCTATATTGGATAATTGCATAGATCTTCCGGTGTTTTGACATTTTAAAACAAATAGGTCCAATTTTTAACAGAATTTTTTAACAACAATTAAATGAACACTGAAATGTCTAAAATATCCCTATCTACAATTTAATTCACATCACATAACTAAGTAATTCAATACATAATCATAGCAAATAACATTGGATATACTAGTTTAAATAAAAAAAACTATGAAAAATTATTCAAAACCATCGAAAATTATCCAAAATCATCCAAACATCACTTTTTAATCAAAAATCATTCATACAGTACATGCTGAAAAGAAATCACACGATTTGCGCAGCGAGATTAAAGTGGCAAAAGAAAATTTCACTCGATTTGTTTCAAAGAAATTTCATCAAATGAATGCTAGCAGTGTTTGGCTAATTTAATCATCTTCCATATTTCTCTCCTTCTCTCTACAGAGCCCTCACTCTGATTCTTAGACTCTGAACGATAGGTTCTGGGCAAACCAATTTGGTTCTATTCACGCTCACTCAGTCACCATTAATTTAGAATATGTAACTTTTGTAAAATTCGCTTGAACGAGTTACAATTTCTCACTCAAAATCACAAATACCCAAGAATCGATATCATCACCCTATAATGAGGCAATTAATTTTCTTAAAATTTTTAAAAATGCAGAAATTCCTAAATCTAAGCTCAGGAAGAAGAAGACTGGCGAAGAAGAAGTTTGGCTGCGGGTGTTTTGTAGAGAGGGGTATTTTCGAGTTTTCAAATAAAATTAACAGTAATGATCGGAAAAGTTAATGGAAGGAAGGTCTGTATAGTTATTGAACGTGGACGAGTTGTCTATGTAATTTAATCAAATCACAGGAGAGATCATTGTAATTTATCTTTATATTAATGATGAAAAAACTGTTTTGTCATGAAAGTTATGTGTATTTATACAAAGTAAAATATATGTTAATTACAACTTCTTTATGTGAAAATTAAATTATTTTCCCTTAAGTATACTACACATACACAACAACAACATATTTTAAAAACTTTGCGGGGCCTGGCCTCAGACCGGACTCAAAGGACAGAAAAATCACAAAAAATTCTATCATATATATAGACTATTTTTATGATATTAAGTTAGAAAATAACTTAAAAAAGATAGTAGTAAATAAATGACTATTTTCTAGTTTGTGTGATTTGAAAAATTATTAGTTGTCTAAAATAATTTTATTTTATCCATTATCAATTTATTTTATTTAAGGGTGAAATTTGTTGATAGGCCTCGATTTTAGAAAAAAATTTGTTTGTGATTTTAATTCAATTTCCCAATTTTTATGCCTAGTTTTTCTTTTACATATTCTTCATTATTTTTTTTTCAATTCTGTACTTGGCTCTAAATTACCTATTAAAAAAAATAATAGTTAAGATACCGTTTTAAAAAATTAGTATGTGATATTTTTTCATAAAATTAATTTAGTCGTGTAAATTTATAGATCACAGTTAAAATATGACTTTTAAAAATAATATTTAATATTTTTATAGATAATTCATTTATTTGATTTGTTGATATTAATCCTCAAATTAAAAAAAACTGAATAGAAACATGAGATAAATGTATTGTAGACAAATAAAAAAGTTTACAACTAAATTAACGAAAAAAATGTCAGTTACTTACTTTAATTTTTTTAGGTCAATTTTAATTTACTACTATGAAAGTGGTTTATCTATGTCATTTTCTCAAAAATTATGCAATTGTCTCCACGGCTCCGCCGCTCCAACTCGAAGGGTAGAAAAGTTTGAAAATGGTCCCCGCCCCTCCAAGATTCAAGGCCCCATTTTCCTTGATCTTAGGCATCATTCTCTCTAGTTGGCTTTTAATTTTGGGAAAAAAGCACCTATATAAGCTAATAGCAAGTAGTAAAATGGCTCAAAACAAATACAAATTGCAAAAATGGTCCAACTATTGATCTTCCTTTTACTATATATACAAGGTACCCAAAATTTCTGAGCAAAAGAACGAATCCAAAATACACTGTTTTTTGAAATATGGAAACTAATCCCCACGATTTTTGCTATATTTGAAAATTAAAATACAGTCCCTCAAAATTTCCGAAATTCCTCCACTAAATGAGGTATCAATGATTTTGTTTTGTCAAAAATGTAAAAATATTTTAACATAAAAGAATTACATAATTTAAAGGGACGTACGCTTAGGAAACAACACAGAAAAATAGGAGGACAAACCTTCAAAAGACGAAAAAGATCAAACTCACCTACCTAAGAAAGACTCATCAAGGTTATAGTGTCTTGCCTTGTTTAATTACAATAACTTATCACCCACAAATCTACAAGAAATTATTTGAATCTGAACGGTCAAGATCTATTGAATACGAAAATAAAAAAATGAACTTATTTTTTATTTATTTTTAAATTAAATCAAAATAGATCTTGACCGTTTATATTTTAATCCAACGACTAGATCTTGACCGATATTCTTAATAATTTCTCTATATCTACAGATTTTCCTAGTGATGAGGTCAATATCTAGCACTTTGCCAATGAACACTCTCATATTTCTTTTAAGCTAAATACAATGAATATAAGAAGAGAAGAGAATCTTAGAAGAAACAAAATCTCATTTATTGCTTGATCAACAACAATTACTAACCTGAAAAAATCTGTCTCTTTTTTTAGTCAAAAACATCCATTCATTAACAAAAACAATCAACCAAATCGTTCGTTACATCCACATAATTGAAATTCGACAAGATGGAAGCAATATGATTCGGGAAAGGAGCAAAATGAACTTAGACTTTGATCTAAATCACGCCCCTAATTAGCCCAATAATCAACTATCATATTAAAAGATCTAGGACAAAACCAAAACTGTTTAGAACAAGAATATCCGAGATAATAACTCCGATATGACCACCAATACCATGATCTCCATTTAAGCTATTGATCAAATGCTTATGATTTCTTACAACATATTATCTATTAAATGTTAAATATTATATTATTTGAATGTTAAAATCCTGTTAATTTTATGAGTTTCTACCATTTATTAAAGTTTTATCGATTTCTGATTTGTTTAATAATTTAATATGTTATTATCATATTCATTGAACGTTCATATCATGTTAACTTTTACCTACAATATTCTGCAGATAGTGAGAATAAAAATGACATACATCATTGTAAATATGATTTATGTCAATATAATATGTTCTTACTGAATGTTAATGTCATGTTCACTACACCTTCATATACTTTTGACTTTTATTTACATATTTTTTATTAATAGCTTCATAGATTTCATTTTTACGTTAATTTAAATTTCTACTATATGTTAAATGCTTACTATGTTGTTTGCTGAATATTGTCAATATCATATTTATTAAATGTTATTATTCTTGCAGATTGCGAAATTCAAAATAAGATGCATCGCCTTAATGGACAACTTACACATTTTTTATAGTTTCTACCAATGTCAAATACTTCATCGTAAATTTGAATCATCACTAGTCTTCAATACATTAGTAATATGAAGAATCAAGCTCCAGATTTCACCATTAATTGAAAATCAACAATTTTCAAAGCTAACTCTGATATTATATGCTCATTAACGTCGATAGCATAGATCATCAACAACCAATATAAGTTTCTAACTTATTATCAAAATAATGATTAGATGCTCGTCACATAACACTACAATGTGTGACACTACAATGATGATCTTGACCTTTAGTTGTACATGCAAAAATAAATTAAAAATTGATGGATATATCTTTGGCCTATCCCAGATATGTTTTATCTGATGACCCTTCACCAGTCCATGGGTTGAGGCATATGAAACTATGGATAGCACATCACAAGCCACCATATCCGTGGAAGCTTCGCTGACCGTCCAAGTTAGGGATGATAATGAGTGAGTTTGGGCAGTGTATGTGTATACCCATTAAATATCCACCTTAAATTTTTACTACACATACCCTACTCATACTCATGTTAAATTAAATGAGTCGGTATGGGTAATATCCATTAAAACATGAGTATTCTAATGAATAATTAATGAGTGCTTGTATATCGATGTTAACACTAGATTAATATAGTATGTACAAATTACACAATGTTAATTTTTCAAAATTACATCCTACGTGAGTAGACTCGGCCGAGTTGTATATGCCCATAATAACTAGCGGTGTGCATGGGACGAGACGAGATGGGTCGGGGATACGGGTCAGGGAGCCGGGGTTAGGTCGGGACGAGCCAGTACACGAGGTCAGGAGGTCGGGTCGGGGAAACGTGTCGAGGGTTTGGGTCGGGTCACGGGTTGAGGGTCAAGACGGACGAGTTGGGGAGTCGGGGTCGGGTGGGACACGGGTCGGGACAGGTCACAAGTCAAGATGGTTTGGGGAGTCGAGTTGGGATCACGGGGAGTGGACAGGTCGAGTCGAGTTTTCCGAAACGCAACACTAGAATATTGAAATATTCGAAATGTTCTACTTTTTCAAAAAACCAAAATAACCACCAAAACAGGATTGACTACTATGGCGAGGGTCGGGATCGGGGAATAGGTCGGGGTCGGGGTCGCGGTCTGAGTCTGGGTCTATCCTGGGCCTAGGTCTGAGTCTGGGTTAAATGAGTACTCAATGAGTATTGTACGTAACATGAGTAATTGAAAGATATTAAATAAGTACCCAATGGGTTTTGGGTATTACCCATACCCTACACATTTACAATGGATAAAAAAATACCCACTAAATAAATACGCATACACATTTATGATATTTCAAGTTCACTCATTAAGTCAAATAACCGCGAGTATTTTTACCCTCCAATATTTTTATGATTCCTAGTCCAAGTAAACTCTCTCTCATAATTAGTCTGTAACCACCCCATCTTCCTTAAATGGACAAGACTTGGATACTATTTCAATGGTACATAATTGATAAACAAATGGTTAAAAAATATTAACAACTAATGATATATATGTTCACTTGTTACTATCTGCCAGAATGTTTTTAGTTAGGAAAAAATGTTTTTAGTTTACTTATCCGTTTATAATATTTATCAGCAACATGTAAATAGTTAATCATTATTACGTTGACAAGTTCTCTTGTTATTAACAACCGGAAATTTTTAGTTTGAGTAACACTTCATAACTTAATTACAACAAATTGATAATACATTTAGAGTTCAACATATTTAACATATAAAAAAATTAACAATGGAAATCTTGACCATCTGTTAACATGTTTAGAGTGGGGATGTCGAGCATCTGTTATATATATTAAAAAGTGATAAAAACAATAATACCGTAATAGTGAAATTGTACATATTGTTTAACAAATGGTTAACAAGTATTAACAACGGTTAAATATATTATAAATTTCTGCTAACCTGTTAACATTTAATAACAACAAAACTGTTAGTTCACGTAATCCTTTACAAAATTAATTAACAACACATTATACTACTTTTATTTTAAAATATATATAAGGTTAAATATTAGGAGCAGAGCAAATCTTGTGAATATCTATATCATAATTAGAATCTGTAATCAAATGAGAATATAGAAAGTAATTAAAAATTCACGTGAAAAGACTCTCAGAAATAATTTATTACAGTTTTCTTTTCAGATTTTGAAGTCACTAAGATAGTAGACGAAGAGGAACAACCAAGAGTTCTGTAAATATATAGAGTTTTAATTGATACTATATGAATACTTAACAATAATAATAACAAAAAACTTTATAAACTCGGGAAAAAAAACGTTTTCTTCAGAGTATGACATAAAAGGACAATGGAGCTTGAAGAAAACTCAAATTCAAAAATAGAATGTAAACTAAAAAGGAGGAAGTATAAGTTCAGATATTATATGACGTTGAATTATCATGTTTGAAAAGAAATATACCTTATCGAATAAAGTACCATAACTTTCACACACAAAAAATAGTCATAACTGCTCCTGGATCTTCCTCCTTTTAATCATAAATCGACTAATTAATTCATCAAAAACTTCTTTTGGATAGATTATGCTAATACTCGTAACTCCATTCCAGTGTTTTGGAAGTTTTGTTGTAAGCCTAAGAATGAAGGTGGTCTTGGTATCAAAGACCTCTGCATTTTTAATATGGCAATGTTGAAAAAACTTACTTAGAGATTGTTGCCAAGAACTCTATGATTTTCACTTATCTTTGTGCTCGTTACTTCACACATAATCAGCAACCGACGACATGGTATATTTCTTCTTTTGTCTGACCTCACCTCTAATATCATTATTCTCATTTGATGCTTGAGTATAAATGGTTGGTTGGTCGTCATTTCAAGGTTCGTTTTTGGATAGACAAATAATTAGGAACTATGTTGATTGATTTAATAGATGATCATCATTCGTTACATTATCCTTTGAAGTCTCTTGTAAGAGATGTGTACACTAATTCAGGGGGTTGGCATCTTCCTGTGTTCTTTCGTTCATCTCATCCGACACTCACTTCTGAGATTGAGAGAATAATAGTTAACTCCGACGCAGACTCGTTAGTTTGCACATGTTCTTTGGATAATGTTGTTTCTTGTAAAGCTACATATGCCTCTCTTACTGAGGCTGAGAATTCTGTTAGTTCGGGTAAGTAGATTTGAAAACCATTTATTCCACCCTCTTGGTCTATATTCATTTGGCGCCTGTTTCATGGAAAGATGTTGACTGATTCTGTATTGCGTGCTCGTGGTAATATTTTTCCTTCCTGGTGTCGACTTTGTTGTGCCGTGGAAGAGGACTTACGTCATCTCTTTGTAGAATGTCCTTTTTCTCAGGGGCTATGGAATGCCTTGTCGAGTGTTTTTACGAAGGATATCAAGCTTGACGGTACTTTCTTTGTTGAAGCTGTTGTCTTACTTTGGCATTTAGTTCGTGAAGCAGACTCTTTTGAGATTGGCACGATGAGTTATTGAGGAGCTTTTGATACTTCAGGAGTTTTATGTTTCGAATCGTCCTTCCAGAGCCCCATATATCTTGGAAATTTTTTTGTATCCTCCCCCATTAGGTTGGATTCAGGTGAATACAGATGGAGTGACATTTGGTAGTCATAGGCTTGTAGGTTGTGAAGGCGTTTTCAGAACCTTTAGAGGATTTGTTAAGGGTCGTTACGCTATTCACCTTGGTGTATATTTTTCTTTCGGGGATGAGTTGGCTGGTGCTATCCATGCGATTGTTTATGCTTCGACCTTTGAATAGAGACAACTGTGGTGGGAAAGTGATTATGTTTATGTGGTGGGAAAGTGATTATGTTTATGTGGTGGTCATTCTTCGTTCTAGATCTCGAAAATTTCATTGGCGTTGGTGTACTGATTGAGATAGATGTTTAAATTTAATCGATCAGATGAACTTTGTTGTCACTCGCATTTATGAGGAGGGTAACCGGGTTACAGACTTGACGTCCACGGCCTCTAGTATAGTTGTTCCAACTTGGTAGTAGAATGCTCTGGATTTTTTTCTTCAATTATTTCTGATGATATTTGTAACATGACTTCTGCAGGATCAATATGGCACCCATTTGTTAAAGGAAAAAGTCAAAAACAATATTTGATATGGAATAATAAAATTTGTTGAAATATAATTTAACAACAAAGTAAAATCAATCAAGCAATATTTAATAGAAGCGCAATCAAATAAATAAAATAATTATAATGTGAAATATTAAGTGCAGAAATTAAACATGTACGAAATTAAGTACGAAAAATAAATAACACGTAAATGAAATAGTGTAGGGAAGAGGGAGATACGATACACATTATTTTTATATGGTTTGGAAAAACCCAACCCTATGTTCATACTCCAAGAATCTCCTCTTGAAGATTTTTCCTAAACAATCTTCTTAACGGTGAAGACCACACATTTACAAACCTTTCGCTTATGGTGTCAATCAGACATTGACAATGTAGCTCAGTCAAGATCTTCGAATCTCTTCCAATCACTTTATTTAGAAGCTACATGTTTTATTAAAATATTAGTGCACATATTATTTGTCATCATCAAAATTATCACATTGACTACGGTCAACAAATTCTTTTAGGTTCTGCTTACTTTTTTGTTTTTTACTCTTTTATTTTATTTTAATAATACGTTGAGTTAAGTTAAATGATGAAGGTACTACGGAGATGTCAGTCTTGTTGAGATATCTTAATGCACCTACTTTATTCATATCACCAACAAACATATCTAAAAAAATCATCAAATCCTTAAAAACGGAAATAGAAAAGAAAATGGAAGTGAAAACACGACTCCGTTAGAGACTATCTACTAGGATTTTTATTTAATTTTAAAATAAATATTTAAAGTTAATTGAACATTAATTACATACATTTCACTAGTAATTTATTTCCTACCTCAAAATCGCATTAATGTGTTTAATTATTCAAATGCATTGTTATACGAATTATATTTTAATAATAACAATCACCTCAACTGTTAAATGGATTTATTTCTAACTTAAAAGTGAATTTATTTCACAAATAAATATTTCATATTTTATTTTTCATCTTTTAATGAACACGAACTTTCAATAAGCAACTAATGCAATTACAACAAAACATACAAAAAATGCTTAATATTTCCATTCATCTCTTAACATATGTCTTTTGTATTTTTTTTGTCCTATACTATTTGGACTTTAAAAGATTTAAAAATAAATATAAGCATTTAGAGATTATGTTAACTTTATATTTGGAATCAAGATATCATACCATATATAAAAGTGGGGATGTTTTCAACCAATCCATCCTTACTTTGTTATTAAAATCACTAAATTGTCATTTAAATTCAATAATTAATTCTTATTCTTAAATTATATACTTTTTTTAAGATAAATTGACTGTGAACTTTATTATTAATAATAATAGTACAAACATAATATCAAAATTATCAATTGCTGGGAGAACCACTACTAAAAACTATTTTTAACGACAGAGATTTCCCTTCATTAAAAATAAAAGATGACGGGTAATCACCCGTCGTCTTAAAAGGTGTCGTAAAAAATCACATATTTTTACGATGCTTGTTCCAGACACCGTCGTCTTCAAACCCAGAAGAACGATGGTTGTTTTGTATTTTTTGTGACGGTTACTGCACACATCGTCGTCGTTTTTGAATTGTGTTTAACGACGGTGTATAGAGACACCGTCGTCGTTGTTTGTTGTTTATTTTTTATTTAATTTTTGAAACCATCATTTTTGCTATAGTATTACTACAGTTTGTACAAACCGTCGTCTATGATGATATATATTTTTAAATTTATTTACAGTATAATTAAGTCAACCTATTAGAATTGAAGAATAAATGAAAACATAAAAACGCCACAAATATCTCAGCAGATAAAATAAATCTCCATTGCATACAATATGGTTATCTCAAAATTTCTAACATTGTAGACCGGGAAAAATAAATAACGTAATTAATTACAAAAATCTTGAAACTAATAAACTTTGAATACTTCTTTAAGTTGTTCTAGTTGCTCCCAAATTGATCTACTTAGTTGTTGAACCCTGCAAAAAATAAAAGTTGGTTTAACCCATCAATTTATTACAAAGTAAAGTAAAAGAGTATTGAAAGTTGTCATTCATACATGTTTTGTTGATTTGATATTTACTGCTTCATTTATACACTCATGTGTTACATTATAAATTATTTAGTTTAACCATGAGTAAAACATAAAACATTCAAAGTTAAACAAATCATAAACGCACCAATATCATACTAACCACAAGACATAGTTACACGTAATACCTTCAATAATCACAGTGTCTTCACAATTTGATCGAACATACGCAACCTTGTTTTCACTATCTGTGTCAAATGTTTCAACAGAAGGCATCTCTTTCGCAAACAAATAACAATCTAATAATGTTTTACATAAATCATCATCAACAATACTTTTATGATATTCTCTTTGAGTGGAAGAGAAGACAACTGACCATCTTGGATCTTTTGGAACTTCGACATAAAAAACTTGTTTTGCTTGCGAAGTCAAAATGAAATGCTCATTTTTGTAACCTAATCTTACAAGATCAACCAATGTAAATCCAAGATCATCAACTTTGATCACATTACTATTCTCAACTCACTCACATTTAAACAAGGGAATTCTAAACGTATGATATAATTAAGCTCCCAAATCTCTTGGATCATTCCATAAAATGATAAGTCTGAATAAATAGGATTGTAGTCCTTAGCACTTGCAATTTGCATTGTATATGCCACTACACTAACTCCACTTTTCTGGAAACATCGATCGTTATCATGACATTTTGTATGAAATCTATAGCCATTCATGGAGTAACCAAAATACTTGATTACCTCATAAGTTCGCCATATGCTATCCACCTCAGTGTATTTGTTACACTTATAGAGACATCAATATCATTTACCTGATCACGCAGCCAATAAATAAATGTCTGGTTATGTTCATCTTATAGTCATTTATGTCTCCTTGATTTGTTAGGATACTTCTTCCTCAATAAAGTCATATGTTGTCTATATAGCAGCACAAAATGAAAATTCAAATAGAGTATGAAATAAAGAACTATTAACAAACGATGAGCATGATAACAAATAAAAGATTGAGATTATTATACTTACTCGATATAGGGTTGAACTTTATTTTTATTTTCTAACACGTAACGATGTGCTTGCCTCCACTATTCGTGATCAATTCTTTCTAAATGACACTTAATAAAGGCTTACCATCTTTCAAATCATCATCTGAGCATGGAACTCCAATTGATTTAACTCCTAGATATTCAGTGCAAACTATACATCTTCTTCAACAATATAACACTCACTAATGTAACCCTCTGGACGATTGTGATTTCTTACATAACCCTTTTAACACTTTCATATATCGTTCAAATCGGTACACCCACCACAAGTAAACTGGTCCACAGAGTCGTACCTCTCTAATAAGGTGCACAGTGAGATGAACCATGATGGTGAAGAATGTGGGACGATAACATAATGTCATAACAATTTCTTTTTGTAGCACACCTAGTTATGTAACATCTATAACCTTACTACAAATTACATTAAAATGAACAAAGGTTGAATATCCTACATGATCTGATATAATCCACGTATTTCCATAGGATGTATATGTTGCATTAATGTACGACAATCTTGAGATTTCAACCCATTAATACTAAGATCTTTCAAAGAAATCAGATTTTGAAAATTTGATGAGTACTCTTCAGGAACTTTTATGTTAGCTAATGTAGTGCATTGTTTCTTCTTTTCAACTCATGACAATTTGTAACAAGCTAGGGGTAGGACTGTTTTTTTAATCGACTTTTGGCATCAATTCTGGTCTAATGCCCATTTTCACAAGATCTATATGACTAGACAACCCATCTCTTCTTCTCAGAAATGTCAAGCAGTCTTCCTATAATATTCATGCAAATATTTTTTCCAATGTGCATAACATCGAGACAATGTCAAACATGTAAACTTTTCCAATATTCTAGATTGAAGAAAATTGATTTCTTCTTCCAATAAGATTTGGACAATCCATCTTTTACCAATTCCTTCACATTATTCTTTCCCAGTGTAAATCTAACTTTCTCAACTCTTTCCAACACTTATTTTCCACTTCAAGGTGCAGGAGTTGTTCTAAACTCTTGATTACCATCAAATGCCTTTTTTCCTTTTATAAGGATGTGTGAGTGGTAAAAATATTCTATGTCATAAATATGTATTTTGTTTGTTGTGTTTTAGCCTATTAAAAGATGTATCTTCTGCACATGTTGGACAAGCATAATAACCTTTAACACTGCATCCACATAAGTTTTCATATGCAGGAAAATCATTGATCATCCACATTAAGACTGTTCTTAGAGTAAAACTCTATTTCTGATATGCATTATACGCCTCAATTCTCATTTCCCAGAAAACTTAAAATCATTAATCAAAGGTACTAAATAAACATCAATATTATTTCCTGGTTGCTTAGGACCAGCTATTAACAATGTTAACATCATGTATTTTCTTTTCATGCACAACCATGGAGGGAGATTATATATCACCATAATAACAGGCCAATAACTATATTTACTACTAAGGGAACTAAAGGGATTTATCCCATCTGCTATAATAGCTAGTCGAAGGTGTCTTGGCTCAGCTACAAAATCCGGCCACTTGTGGCTATAAGCTTCTAAGATGGAGAATCAGTTGGGTGACGTAATTTACCATCTACTTCCCTATCATAAGCATGCCACGTCCAATTTTTTACGGTATGGATACTCTTATACATTCATTTAAACCGTGGTATGAGAGGAAAATACCATAACACCTTTATAGGAACTCCTTTTTTCTCCCATGACAAATTCTTTGATGGTTTCCATCTCGAAACACCACACATAGGACATACAGTTGCTTCTACATGCTCATTTCTATATAAAATGCAATCATTAGGACATACATGTATTTTTTCATACTGCATTCCTAAAGTACACAAGGTTTTCTTAGCCTCGTAGCACGAAACGGGCATTGATTTCCATCTGAAAGTATTTCTTCTAACACACTTAATAAATCTGAAAAACTTATGTCACTCCATTCATATTTAGCCTTTAAATTATACAACATCATTAAGCATCTTTTTGAATTTCTCAAGATTATCTAAATAAAAATCTTCCACTGCTTCAACCATATTTACGGTACATTCATAATCAGTAATATCTATATGAGATCTCTCATTTCTTTCATTTATATCAAACGTACGTTTTCTAGAATTATTTAATTCTCAATGTCACACCCATGTTTGATATCCTTGACCTATACCATTAATGAATAAGTGATTTCTTACCTCAGAGAAAGTGAAACGTTTGAGATTCCCAAATTTCACACACGGACAACGTAAGAAACAATGGTCATTATCGTGCTCCATCGCATAATTGAGAAAATTGTCAACCCCAATTTCATAATTTGTAGATGTTTTATCCATAAACATCAACGATTTATCCATCCTGAGAATATAAAAATATCTTGAAAACTCGTTACTACCTAGAACTAACGTAATTAAATTAAAAAAGATGGAGAACAAAATATACCTTCCAAATTCGTGAGTTGAATGCATAAAAAAGAAATCATAGAATCAACGTTGAATGTAAATGAGATCTCAAGTTTAAGTAGACGAGGAAACAATTGATTCAAAGGAGAAATAGAGAATCGAAGATGACGAAGAGACGCAAAGACAATATCGATATATTAGAAACAACAGAGAGAATAAGAGAAGAGAAGTCACGCGATTATTTTTAGGTTAAAATGTGTGATAAAGGACAACAGGTTATATATACTCCGTTGTGAATGATGACCAATTCCACGTGCATGAATAAAAAAAATTTAAAGGCATGTGGTGTAAAGTGTTAAAACACGATGGGGGGCTATAAGCCGTCATGAATGTAGTTGGTAGAACGACGGGTTCTAGAAAACCCGTCGTTGTTGAACAACATCAAAAACCGATGGTTGATATAGACACCGTCAATTCTGAAACTTCATTAACGACGGGGTA
The DNA here is from genome assembly GCA_003255025.1 of Datisca glomerata. Lineage (NCBI taxonomy): Eukaryota > Viridiplantae > Streptophyta > Magnoliopsida > Cucurbitales > Datiscaceae > Datisca > Datisca glomerata. The sequence goes on from QANY01003199.1 coordinate 70,564, forward strand.
TATATAGGCTGTCGTGTTTGATGCAGCAAAATTTAAAAAATAAAATTCAATTTTATTAATCCCTAATCTTGCAAATAAAAACATGTACAAGTTTACATAGAATACGAACACAACTCCTTAAATTTGGGACTCCACTTTAAATTCTCCTCATTCATAACTTGCCCGCGGACTTGAGTCAATTTTTGCTCAATTTCAGCCTTTGGGTTGTGTCGAGGAAGTTTAAAATATCAGGTTGGGGTCACAAAATGATCCAAATCCCTTACCCAACCACGATGTTCAGGATTACCCAAAACCATGGTGAGAATGTTCTAGGTACCAAAAGTAGGAACCCATTTTTCATGAAGTTCAACCTACTATTAAAATGCATATAACTATACCAAAAGAATTATATTAAATTCAAACTAATCAAATAAAATGAATTAAACTCACTTACAATATTTTTCACCTTTTCTTCAACGACTTCATCCTTGAATCTTCCTTTCTTATCTTTACGGGCACACTTGCATAACGGTGCCCAATCTATTAGATCGTCAGTTGCTTTTTCTTTTTGCTATCATAACAGTTAGTGGTAATTAAAGACATGGTAATTTGTAAATAAATATTAAGTTTTGAAGAGGTTTAATAATCCTTACTAATATTTCCTCCAATCTTGCGTATCCCGTACGAGAGATTTTATGGTTATATTTATTTTATGCTCGGTTCAATTGTTGTTGTTCCCTTATTTTTTGTAGTTAAAAAATTAATAGTAACTATGCCAAAATTTATAGTTAAGAAAATGAACGTGAAACTAAAACACAAAGTAAAGGATTTTACTAAAAATTTAGGAGTAAGACAAGATTTCTCAAACTCATCTCAATGCAGTTGCTCGATGAAGTTATACTTGATAGGTGGTTGCCTTAACTTTTCAGGGTCGTCCAAATAAGGGAAAATAAATTTTTGACCGAGGTTATACTTAACTTTACGTCATAGTTCACCAGCATTCATTAAGATATTCCCCTTGAGTGCTGGATCTATCACATATTGAGCCGACACCAAAAGTAATTAATAAAGATTAATAAAGCTTTAATTTGAATCACAAATAACAACTAAAAATAATTTATTAAAACATGCAAATACCTCAATAGCTTCGTACACATTCTCCTTCACCTCTTTTGGAACATAGAGGTCCCAATCCTTGTAAGTTATTGGAATAATTAAACATACACAACTTCCAATAAATCTTTTAAATTTGGGAATATTCTCACCTATAGGTTGTCCCTTAATATTTGCTGTGATAACTTTTTTTTCAAAATTTCTTCTATCATCTTTCATGGAAGTGAGATAAGTTGGCCTTCTTTTCCCTCTTCTTTTTGTCATACTAGTCGTCGTGTCCATATTCAATCTATCAAAGTTATCGATATTCAAATTATCATCACTCGAGTCTTCTGTACCCATATCTCCAAGTTATGGAATTTCATAACATATCAATACATTTAAGTACACATGAGAGAGGAAAAAGAGTACAATAATAGACCACATAACCCAATAGGGTAAAGTTGAATGAATTAATTAATCAAAGGTGCACCTACGGTATGAAATATTGATCATCAAGTTCATAGTCAATTCATATGACTCAAAAGAAAATTCATATAGGTAGTAGAAAAAATATTGTCTGGTCACAAAACCCCAAGAAAACTCATTTGGATTTCTTAAGTCCATAGTCAAATCATATAGCCCAAAAATTTAAGTAAACAGAGCCATGGCACAAATGTCAAACAATGGCAGAAATAACGCAGAGATCATGGAAAAAATATCAAACAACGACAGAAATAATATGGTAAAAATATCAAACAATGGTACAAATGCATCAATGGCAACCATTCTACAGCTAAGAATATGGCTCGGGGGGTGAACTAACACAGAGAAAGAAGACAACGGCATAAATAATATGGCAAAAATATCAAAGATTCAGCAAAAATAACAAAGAAAGAAGAAAATCAAAGCAACAATGCCATGGTATCAAATGATGGCAGAAGTGGCGCGTGGCTGAGGGCAGGCCTGAAAATAATGAAGATGAAGTGGTATAGAGTGAGGCAGTAGCTCCTGGCAAAAATACGACGGTGGACGTAAAAAAATGACGGTGGAAGGAGGTAAGAATCTTGGCGCTACAAGACAGATGGTGGGGCAGTAGCTCCTGGTATAGAGTGAGGGAGAAGACGAATTAAAAAATTTTAGAGTTTTAAAATATAAAGTCACCAAGCATGACTGGGTATCGAGACACCATCGTTCTTGTCTCTAACAGAATGATGGGGTCTCGAGACCCCGTCTTGTGTTGTAGCAACTTACTTATGACGAGCTCCCAAGACCCTGTCGTATTGTTCTAATTAAAGAACAAAATGATGGGATCTCAAAACCTTGTCATGTTTTTCACTGTCTCACTTACGACGAGGTCACTAGATCCTATCGTGATAGTTATGACAGGGCTTCAAAGCCCCGACATTTTCATGTCTCATATTGTGTAAAATGGTGGGGTCTTAGATCAAGGCTTGCTTGTAAGCAATGGACTAAAACAAATATGTCTGTGCAGGTGGTGCTTACAGTCTTAGATGTCTGTTTTCAAGATACAAAAATCCTTTCGTAAAAGGGTGATACAAGAAATAAAAGAATGAACAAGAAAGTAAGTGATAGCAGCAATAAAGAAAGATAAGGCAACAATTGATACTGATTAGTGCCCTCAATTTTTCATATTGAGGCAATGCTTATGATTTTCTATTTTTACTCAATGATTGCATTTTTACAAGTACAGTTAATAAAGCTAAAAACTGACTGACTAAGTAACAGAACGCATGAGCTTAGCTCTGGCTAGGGTTAGTTTGATAGTTTAGTAAAATATCAATCTGTTTAGGTAATATCTCCTAATGTGCACGATGTTCATTCTGCTTTGACATGTTGAGAGGTTGCCTTGGCCTGTTAAGAGACTACCTTGACATGCTGAGGTGATACCTTAACATCCCTCTCAAGCTTAAGGGTGATATTTTCACCTAAAGCTTATCCTTAAGATAGATGAATCTAAGAGTTGAAAGAGGCTTGGTGAATAGATTTTCTAATTGATCAACAAATGACCCAAACCTTAATGCTAACTGGTTTTGTTTAACTTTATCTTTGATGAAATGGACATCACGTTCTACATGTTTCTCATGGCATGCAGAACTGGATTTGAGGCATGAGCTAGAGCAACTATGTTATCACACCATAGGATAGGTGGTTGTGTATGAAACAATCCCAGCTCAAACAAGAAACTTTTGGATCACTGTAACTCTAGATGTACCATCAGATGGGGTTCTATATTTACTTTATATGCTAGATCTTGAGACATGAGATTACCTCCTAAAAAGATCAAGTAAGCTCATGTGGATTTCCAGTCACAGTTGTAACCTGCCTAATTTTAATCACAGAATATGCATCTAAAAAGAGATCAGTGGGAAGGTTTCAATGTCAATCCTTCAGAAATTGTCCCTTTTAGGTACCTTAACAACCTTTTTGCAAGCTTGCTAGTGAGTGAGATTGATTGGTGTATGAACTGACTAAGTTTATTTACAAATGAAACTTATGTTTGGTCGAGTGATAGACATATATTTTAGGGCTCTTTGTGGTTCTTCTGAAAAGAGTAATATCAGTCATTTGTTCACCTTTTATGACACTAAGATGAACTGAGGAAGAAGTAGGTGAGAATGCTGGTTTTGCACCTTTAATTTTGGTTTTCTTAAGCAGGCCAATTATATACTTAGCCTGAGTAAAAAAACATGTTTGTTTATCCCTATAAATCTCAACTCCTAAGAAATAATGGACTGCTCCCAAATCCTTAAGGGCAAATGTTTTATGCAGATTATTAACCACATTTTAATTAAACCAATGATGCTTCTTGTCAACAATAAATTATCTCTATAGACTAGCAATATAACACATCTTTCCCAGAGCTAAAAATGAACAAGGAGGTGCCAAACCTTGCATTCTTGAATCTCCAATTCAAAAGACAGTCCTAGGTCTATCATACCAAACCCTCGGAGTTTGTTTGAGTCTGTAAAACGCTATTTTCATCTTGCGCACAAATTTTGTTCTCTTTTTTAAGAGGTTGATGAAATTTTTTTGGTTGTTTGAATGAGAGATAAAATTTAATAGTTAAATAATTGAATATGAAATCAATTTAATTTTGAAGATTTTGAAATTTGAGCATGTTCTTGAAAATTTAGTTTGGAAATGCAAATATGGAATGATCCTAAAACGAAATCTGCATGATTTTTCAGAACTAGTCTATATATACGTGTATTTTATGTGTGATTGAGACTATTATATTTTTCACGATTGTTATTTAAAATAATATTATGTTTATGTGATTTAAAGAAAATATTTAACACCATATTATTTATTTTTAATTTATTATAAGTAAAATAGACAACAATTTTATTAAATTTATTAGTTGATATTTTATTATTCAATTATGTTGTACAGTTGTAGAACATCATGAGTGGTTTTAGGAAAACAATTAAAAGTATATAGTAGAAATTTTGCATAAAAATTAAAAGAAAAACTGACTAAAATTAATTTACCTATTGTATGTTTTATTTTAAACTTGATCTTCATTTTTATTTGTAAATTTTATGTAACTATATTTATGTTACATACTAATCATGCTAACATATAAAATCTAGCTAAATAAATTGTAAAAAGTGTTTTGCAATTGAATTATATTGTGGCCATCGATCTTGAAATTTATCTCTTGATTTTAACCATGATGCATTTATGAAAAAATCATAGTCGAGGGTCTGTGCATCTGTGAGATTAGTCGGAGAACTATATTCCAGAGACCCGATGCTAATCCAACATGAGTTATTGCAAAGTTGTGTTTATCTATAACTTTTTAAATATCTTGCTCCAATTCCTTTAAAGTTATCAAATAAAAATATTTATTGTTACTTATTTGTTTCTAAACTCATTAAATGGGTTACTGAATTTAAAAAATTCATGCATACTCTAATTAATTTATTATTTTTAAAATCTACAAATCATTAAATGATGCATGTAAATTAGGAGATTATTTTGAGTAATGTACAAAATTTTAGTTTATCTACTTTTTAAATATCTTGCTATAATTCCTTCAAAGTTATTAAATAAAAAATATTTATTAACTACTTATTTTTTAAACTTCATTAAATAGGTTAATGAATTTAAAAAATCAATGCATACTTTGATTAGTTTATTATAACTTTAAAATCAACATATCATTAAGTGACATATCATTAAGTGACATATGTAATGTAATTAGAAGGTTAATTTAGAGTAATGTATTAATAATAATTAGAGGAATCTATCTGAAAATAATTCTCACCTCATACCTATTTTTGATATATTATAGATAATCAATATAAAAAAATGATATTTATTTTCCTATAATCTCCAACATCTAGGGGTTCCTACATTTTTTCAAAACTTTCAGGCATTGTACTAGTTTCCCAATTTAGTATTATTATTTATTTTATCTAAAGAGCCAAAATTGTATTTCTTTTAGCTCTGCTAAATTGTATATTTACTTCCACTACTTTGGTAAGATAAAATTACTGAATGTATAAAACTCTACTTCATACCAGTATCATGGAGTATCTCATGCTATAAATTTTTTTATGTGTTCACATCATGAAAAACTTAAGCACAAAAATATGTAGCGGGTTAATATCAACCTTTGTTGACATGTAGAATGTAAAAAAACATAAAAAAAAAGTTCAAATCATGTGCATAATACATGTACATTTACTAGTTCTCCTAAGGCCTTAAAAATCTTTGAGCCGGTTGTGCATGGCTCTTAGCTTCAAATAGGTTCGCCTGTTTCTGTATGTAACAATGTATTTTACCTGCCAAGATATATAAAAATTCAAAATTTACTTCACATATACTTTCTCAATTTAAATTTATTCACACAAGTTAATATATCTTTAGTCTTTAATCATTAATATATTAAAAGTGGGAAGAGAATCACAATCATTTTTTTATGGTTTTGTTCACTTCTAATTTTATAATTTCTTAAATACACACTTTGTGCATTACTATTGGTTAAGTTTTCTTTTTACTTATATCTCATAATGGTGTTTATCTTATGAAGCTTTTTACCTTTTTGTTATTTTTAATTTGAATTTTATATTTAGACCGGAGAATATTTTAAGTTATTTCATCCATCAATAAATATATTGGAAACATCAAAACAATTAACGAATAAAATATATTTTTAGTTCGTTTCTCACATAAAAATTAAAATAATAATAATACTAAATAAAGTCAAAACTAAAAATGTATAATAAAGTGCGCATATAGTCTTATAACTTAATTAAGTTAGGAGAAATTTCGGTGATCAGCAGTAAGAGTTATGTAAGTTATGATGATTAAAATTATGGTATTAGCTTTATTCTTATCATAAAAATGTATTCTATTAAGAAAATTATATTTATGGATAAGTGATCTATGATAAACAATCAAAATGATGGGGATAAAAAATAAATATATCACGTGCATTGTACATGTAAGTTAATTAGTAATTATTAAAGAATCCTTATAAGCTCGGCTCAAGAGAAGCAACCTTAACCAAACTTACAGGTCACTCAGAAGTCATTAGACATATAATAATCTTCATTTAAAACAAATTAAATAATCCAACTAATTATTATTAAAGAAAACTCTTCCAAGGAGTCAAATTCCATTTTTAAATTTATATAACCTTCTTAACAAAAGAAAAATTAAAACTGCAATCTTAAGAGTCCAAAGAGAAGGAGAAATGGGCAGCAAAATAATGGCAAGTTCAACGGCAACTTTGATGTTTACCATCATTGTGCAATGTATAGATAGAGTTGATACCTCGCCTTTGGTGCTACCTCCACTTCCAACCTATTCACGTCTGGTTTCATCTTTTCATGACGAAATAAATAATATAATGGATCCCCAAGAATGTGAGGTGAAGGCTCACTTTTGGTGTATAGAACACTATACAAAATTAGAAAATTATGGAACATGTTTTACTAAGTTTTTTGAACTGTGTATGATGGGCATCTCCCCATCAATCCACCGAAAAGATCTGAGACCCGAATGCTACGAAAAGGCATATAAAAAATGTGAAAGACACATTGGAAATGTGGCATTTAGAATTTGTCATAGTAGATATTTAGAACTATGCATGATGAATCTCTTTTAAAGACAAAGTCTCAAGCTTTGTTGTGTTTGGTTTGGAAGACGATTATAAGTACGATAGAAAAGAAAATAAAGGTAAGAATTAAGTTTTAGTGTTGTACCTTTTTTCATGGTTTTAATTTTTCTGTCACTTGCTTCTCCAACTTCCAGATTTTACAGATCCAAACTCAAGCTTGAGTCAAGGCATTATTTGTGTTGTTAGCACATGTAGTACTTCATCAATATTTGATCTCCTTTTCTTCATTTTCCGAGCCTTTTGAAGGTAATTGATCAAACTTTTTCTTCTAAATATAGATGGATGTTTTAGGTATGTAGATTATTTGTGTATATATAACATTCGTATATTGTTTATAATTAAAATATCATGTATCGTATACATATACGTTATTTATGCCGAATTTCTTACACCTTTAAGTTACAAAAGAACTATCATTGTGCTTGAAATCTATGTAAGATATAAAATCGAAGCTTATTCAGAAACCTACGGGTATGACAGGGTTTATCAGTCGTAGTCTAGTTTCGAGTCTAAAAAATATGGACTGTGGAGCTTTAGAATTGCTCTGACAGACGGATCATGACATGCGCATGTCAACTTCCGTAGGACATAATTTTTTATATGGGTGGAACCACGTGGCCTGTAAAATATAAAATCAAAGCATATTTACAGACCTATTGGTGCGACCAAATTATCCGTCACAGCCCAGTTTTAATCCTTAAGCTGTGAAGTGCAGCATTACGTGCTATTAATACACTAGTCAGCTGCAAATTAATTACTTGTCTGAGATTTATATGAATCTGGGCATTACTTGTTGGTAGTTTTGTAACATAAGTGAACTAGAAGTCTAGAAATGAAGAAACTGGGTAAATGAGTCTAGAGTCTGATATTTTCGTCAATATTCTAAGGTAATTTTGACTACTGTGATGGATTTTGGATCATTTTTTACGTTTTGAACTTATTTATAAAATTCTATTTTCGACTAATGTGATGGATTTTGATGGTCAGTGATGGTTTTCTTTCTAAGTTTTTCTTGGTTGAATGAGGCCGGTGCTTAGATTTAGGGTTCTTGTTTTGTGAAAAATGTTCAGTGTTTTTTCATTTCAGTTCATCCCCTCACCAACTTTCTTGGCTGGAACTTCTTTGACTTCAATTTGTGTCATGTGCCCTTTGAGAATGTCATGCCTTGGATATTACTTACTTCAATTTGTGTCATGTAACCTTTTCATCAATTTGTGCTGGGAATTGCTTGAAGACTTACATTACGTAATTATTTCAATTTGTGTCATGTAACCTTTTCATCAATTTATGCTGGGAATTGCTTGAAGACTTACATTACTTAATTATAACATGATTTGGATAGCTGAAAATTCATTTATAAAATATTTTTTAAGATTATTAGGTTGAGGAGAAAAGGTGTAGCATTAGTTTTGATTATTCTATTTGTTTGGTCTATTTTAAGTTTTGAGAGTTGTAATGGATAAGAGTTGGATGAAAAAACCAAGATTTAGTAAGGCATATCCAGATGGAGTATATCAGTTTCTGAACTTTTTCTTTGAGAGAGGATCGAGTGATGGATACATATCGTGTCCTTGTTATCGGTGTGCTCATTGTTATCGTAAGACTAGAGACGTCGTCCGTGAACACCTGATATGTAATAGGATTATAAGTTATTATACATGCTGGTATTTTCACGGGGAGTCAGCGATGACTACTTCATCCGGAATTGATACGTTATCTGAAGTCATTGTTAATAATAGGGTTGGCATAAATAGAAAATCAATAAAAGAAGTTGAGTAGAAAAATTTATTAGATAACATTGCCTCTTTGGTATCTAATAAGTTCTACCTACTATTAGATTTGAACCAATGACTCCGTATGAGAGAAATACTCTAACCATTGAGTTAAGTATGATCATTTATCACCACAAAGAGAAACAAATGGAACAATGTCACCCATTGAGGCTCGGAATGGAAATGAAGGTGAATTGTCCATTTTATCCATTTATATCATATTATATAATTATTTCATATCAACTTTTCAATCAAAATTTTCTTAGTTTATATTATCACTCTAAAATAGTAATGGCTTATTTGTTCATATTATCATTATTATTATTATTATTAATTATAATAATCTAATTTTTAATGTTAGTTTCATTAAGACAAGAATTTATGAACAGATATATTTTTTCAACTTTCAATATTAATAACGATTCTTGTTTAATATTATTAATGATTAATTGAGAAAATTTATTACTAAGAATATTGCAGACAAAATTATTACAAATGTTGAAATCGCAAAATATTACAAATATAACATCAATGGTAGTTTAGTAAAGTCATAGACTTTGATTTGATTCTTGAAACCGGTAGACGTAAAAAAATCACATTCAAACTCATGATAATTAAGATTCTTGATAGTTAGTAAATGTATTAATATCATTCCAGATTTTACTCCTCCCTGAAAGCTTCTGTGAATTAACAGTAAATGAGCTGAGATAGAAGAGAGAAGAAGAAGAGAAGTAGGGGTGTCCGGCAGTCCCGCAATACCCGTCCCATCCCTAAAAATCATCCCGAACCGAGCGAGACGGGACAACATATTTTTGTCCCGTTCAAGATGAGACGAGACATGGGACAAAAATTTTTGTCCTGACTTCTCCCATCCCGTCTCAATTTCTTTATAAAGGATAAATGGAAATAGAGGAAACTGGTATGATAAGAGTTCTATCAGATGAATATTGGTTTGTGGTAAGAATGATATAAAATGAGGAGTCGATATCATGAGTCATACCAGAAGAAGACTGATAAGAGTTGGTTGGGGATGGAGTTATATTAGTAGTGTTAGGAGATGATAGCATAAAGGGTAAAACATTAGTGTTTTGAGAGGAATTGTTTTGTGAAGGAATTGGAGGTATGGATGAGGAACAAGATGAGAATGGAAATGTGTTCTCATAAAAAATAACATGTCTAGAGGTGATTATCTTATGTGAAGTGGTGTTATAATAAAGAGTGCAAAGAATAGTCTAAAAAGACATGCTGATTAAACCTAAGTCGAAGTTCATATGTATTGGTAATATGCACATCCAAATACTCTTAAAGTTTCATAATCAGGTACATATCCAAAGATTTTCTCAAAAGAACTTATGTTATTAAGAAGTGGAGTAGGCATTCTGTTTATGAGAAATGTTGCAATAGCAAAACGAAAACCACAAAGTAAGAGGAACAAAACTTTTGAATAAGAGTGCTAAGGTTGTCTCAGTTATAGGTATATGTTTTCTCTCTACAACCCATGTTGTTCAAGTGTATATGGACTGAGTAATTGATGAAAAATTCCATTAGATCTAAATAATTATCAAAGGCTTTGCTTATGTACTCACCTCCCCCATTAGTCCTTAGAGTTTGACCTTTTGAGATAGAAGATTTTAAATATGAGTAAGAAAGTTTTTACAGATAACAATAAATTCAGACTTTTGAGACATAAGAAATATCCATGTGTATTTAGAGAAATCATCTACAAATAATATATAATATCTGAATCCATTAATAGAGGTAAGAGGGGCTGGACTTCATACATCACTGTGAAGCGTCTCTAAAGGAAAGAAGAAAAAGTTCTCGACAGAGAAAAAGGTAATTTAGACATTTTACCTTAAATACATCTAACACAAATACATGAATTTGAGTCAAATTTATATGATATGCTAACTTTACTGAGTATTTGATGTACTATGTTATTAGAAGGATGGCTTAAACGATTGTGCCAAAGAGTGTTGGAAAGTTTATTGCCAATGAAACCATAACTTGTGTTTTTGGTGCCAAGGCAAAGTGAAGAGAGATAGGTATTGGATAGAGACCTTTTTCACTTGGTCCCTTGAATAGGATTTAATCAGACTGTTTGTATTGAATGCAGAAAAAGTCAGCATCAAAGGTAAATGTGCACTTGTTATCAAGACATCATTTATGAACAGGTAACAGATTGGTAGTAATTTGAGGAACACAAAGAATTTTATCTAAAGAGAAGTTATGATTTGGGGCTGGAAGAACACCACAACTTATATAAGTTATATGCAAAGGTTGTCCATTGCCTACTGCTATTAAATCATCTCCATTGCACTCCTCACTAGGTTTCAGATTTGACAACTCAAATATCAAATGTGCATTATTGGCTTGTGAGTGTGTGGTTTCCATGGCAGCAAGATGTGCTGGTGGATGCCTACCTTGAAAGGCATAGTCCATCATGTGATGACAATCTAGAGCATTGTAGCCTAGTTTAGTGTAGATTTGACAGAGAGGTCTTGTAGTGTGAATCAGTGTTTGAGAAGGAGGAAATGAAAGGTGAATAATTGGTAAATTACGCAATGGAGTTATATTGATTTCCAGGGTTACCTCTGCCTCTTCCCCTTGAAGTATTAAATCTTCCATTGCCTCTAAAATAACCTCTACTTCTTCATCTAAAATTTTGGTTCCTGAACTGCTTTGCTAGCATTGCCATGGCCTGAATCTTGTTTTCTTGAAACTTGTGTTGCTCACCTATACTTGTTCTTCTGCCTTTGGTAGAAAATGGAGATCTTTAAGAAGTAAAGGTTCTGATCTTGTCCTGATTGAGACCTTGAATGCTGAATATTCACTTAGTAAGTCATTAAGTGTATACAATAATAAATCTTCATCATCTACCTTTACTGATACAGTAAGAAGCTTGTCCTTTAATTCTTTAATTCTCTGAACATACGAGTCTACATTTTCACTACTTTTTTTTGTGATGGTTTGTAATTCTCCTCTCAACTGAAGAATGTTTGATCTTGATATGGATGAAAACCTTCTCTCAAGAGTTGACCAGATTTCCCTTGATGACTTAGAACCTACAACATATGATAGAGCTAAATTGGACAATGTTGCATTAATGGGTGTCATTAATGCGTGATCTTGTGATGTCCAAGAAAGAAACTTGGGATAAATTCTTTTTGTTTCCGCTCCTTTGTCATCCAACTCAAACTTACAGGGACAATACAAGGTGCCACCTACGTGACCAAAGGGATCATGGGCTTTCAAGATTGATTCAATTTGATACCTCCATAAAACATAGTTACTTGAGTCGAGCTAACAAATATGAGGTTGCAAATATTTGCCAAAAGAAATATTAGGGAAGAAGAATAAGAATTGGCCATAGACGTGTGTATAGAGTGGCTCTGATACCATGAAAGCTTATGTGAACTAACAGTAAGCAAGATGAGATAGAAGAGAGAAGAGAGAAGAAAAGGAGAAGAATGAGAAGAAAGAATATCAATCGTATTGCTCGAATAGCTTAAAGGCAGTATGTATACATTAGCTAAGGCTAGCACTAATGGCCAACTATCAAGAGAGGACAATAACTAACTAACCAATATTGATATCTCGAGCTTACAATATATTAGTTATCACTCCCAATCGCTCTACTGATTCTAAGCCAATCTCATCCTCATTTCAGGAAGGAAAAAAAAGTAAACATATCATGAGTGAAATACTAGTTCACAAATTTGAAACCCCTTTTCACATTCTTTCCGCCAACTTCCAACTATCATTCAATTCATTTTTTCCTTTTCCGCGATCATGGGGTAAGGAAAGAACTAGAAACGGATACAGAAATTCTATCTTCGTGCCCTGTGGTGCATTGGGCGTTGAAGTGGGGGCAACTGATCCATGAATTATGTTCAGGGGAGTGTTTAGTATACTATAATAATAAAACTTATAACGATAGGAAAAAATTAAAAACTTGTACAATTTCATAAGAATGGTAAAGCGGAGATTTAATTTCACCAACACAATTATGAGTGTACAATTTCATAAGAAATCTAAGAAATAAAATCGAGAGGGAAAGAAGTCATTGCTGATCTATAAATAATTCATAATCTGTAAATTGTAGAGTATATATGTATATATGTCTAAATATATGTACTGTTCAGATCTAATTAGATAGTCCAGTAATACTGACATGTTGTGTCTACAGTTGGACTCTATTTATAAGGAAAAAATCATAGGTCGTTTTTACATTAACGTGCATAATAATTTATACAGTTGCTCGTATATAGGTTGTTTTTTGTTATTTTTTGCCAGTAGATGTATCTCAATGTGGACGAATAAATGAGTAATTCACATGATATAATAATTAGTAATTTATAAAGAAAAGATGAATTATTTTCTTTTATATATATGATTATCTTGCATCAATGACAATGTCATCAAGTAAGTGACGAAATCATCCAACACTCCATACATATCTTTATAGAAACTGGCGTATGTGAATAAAATGTATTATGAATGGAGAATCAATAGATTCACATAAAAGATAAGCAATTTTTAATATAAGTTCAGGATGAAACATAAAATTTATAAAAAGTAACATACATATGACTACAAAGTGTAGATTTTGACCAATAGATGCAGTACATTTCACATGTTTTCATGCAACATTTTGTCTCCATCATCCAAGTTGATGATAGTTATTACCTCTGTCAGTCAAACTTTTTTATAGACAAAGATAACAATGATAACACATATAGCCAAGAAAACGAAGTTGAAGAAAAATATCAGAATACCAATTTAATCTGAATAACATTTAGAAGTGAAAATGTAACATACGAAGTATTTGTAAATATTTTCACAGTATAAAAACCAAGTAGAAATTATTAATTTTGACTTGAATGATTAAAAATTATTAGAGGTAATGTAAAAAGAGATGACGACCAACATTCAAAAGTAAAGGAAGTAAAAAAGTGTTTTGTACGCCTCCAGTTAGATTATGTGATTAAATATCATGTGTAAAGGCATAGGTTCATTTAGAACGAAAATATGAGTAGAATTAGAATGGTTGTTTTGAATTGATGAATTTTATAGTTAGTTCTGACATCTCTCATATGCACATGCCAATTATGGTCAGATTCAATGGAGATGTATGATATATATTAGAACAAACCCATTTTCTGTGTTATGAATATAGGACATAAATGTAAAACTTTAACAGAAGATTGAACTTACTCTGATATTATTTTTTATATATTCTTTTAATAATTATTCTTTAGATATTCGAACATTTTTAGTAAAAAAAATCAATGGGACTTTTTAATAATGAAATAAAGATATAAATATGTTCATTGACATCTTATTGACAATACATAAATAACGTATTAACATCTTGTAAGAAATGATTTATTAAGAAATTTATATTATGTAAAATATTTGTCGACACCAAGTTAAAAAAATTATTTGCGTATTTTAGTAACTAAAATATTGATATAATTAATTTATTTAAGTAACTAAGTTACCCACTTAATTTAAGTAACTAATTTGCATATACTAAATACTAATTTTATTACATTATGTAAAAAATGACTTAATTTAATTGGCTAATTTAATATTATTACGTATATATTTATTGATTATGTAAGTCAATTTTTTTTTCATATAAGTTGTTGTAGATTAATAATAAATTACAAAAACAGGGTGAAAGTGACTAATGAAAAATGGAGGGAAAGTGATATTACTTAATTTAATAGTAGATATGAAAATGATACAAAGTAGAATTGACCTAAAAACACGGACACGGATACGATACGACACCGACATATTAACACGTTATTTTTAAAAAAAAGTAGGATACAGGGATTTGTTATATATATGCTATTTATAATTAAAATGTGCATTAGCTTACCATTACCGACCATCACCTTTGCCTTGCCTTGTAGTCTCCTTTGATTGACAGGTTGGATAGGTCTGAAGTTATGTGATGGTTTGCTCCACCATCAAGGTACCATGCATTATCATCCTGGTTGCCTATAGAAGCAGTGAATGCACTTGGTGCTCGATTGATGTTGCCAGAGTTTGTGTTTGATTGAAGCACTGTAGAGTTTTGTTGTTAGGGTGACTCAGGAGCTTGAAAATTAGGGTTAAAATGATTGTAACAAGTCGAGGCATAATGTCCTACTCTTCGACAGATTTGGCACATGGGCTCGCTACTCCCTTTTCCATGACCCATTCCTCGACCCCTTGAGTTGCTTGAGCTGTCTCTGTGAAAATTGGAAGGAGTATATGGACCATTATTCACACGACACTATTGGAAAGTAGCCACATTGGCTGTGGGTTATGTGCATCCATAGAGTTAGTGTTTAGAAGTTGCTCAATGCGCATTTCATGACTTTGGAGCATGAACTGTGCTTCTTGTAATGAAACACTGTCACCCCAAGATGTGAGATTGACAACTAAATGATCATATTCAAATCCGATTCCTCCTAGAATGTTGAGCAAGATATCTTCATCTATAATAAGCTAGCCAGTGGAGGGCAGGCTGTCTGCGATTGTCTTCATTTTGAGAACATAGTCATTGATGGAGAGAGCTCCTTTTTTTATTGTTTGGAGCTGGAAACGAAGCTATAATGTTCGCGCCTTGCTTTGAGAGGTGAAAATTTGTTCGAGAACTCGCCAGACTTCTTGAGCATTTGTACAGTTGACAGCATGTCCAAACAGTGCTTCAGTTATTGAGGCAAGTAACCAGCTAAGGAGTTGTTGATCAATTCTTCTCCAATTAATGAATTCGGGGTTAATGATAAACGATGATTCAGACTTAAGTGTTTGAGCTGGCGAGGTTAGTGAAACAACAAAGGGATTAGTAATAAATTCTGCAGGAATTGGTTGAATACCAAATAGATATGAATCAAGGTCATAGGCACGAACAATAGAGAGAGTTTGTAATTTCCAGAATGTATAATTGTTTCTGTCGAGATGAATAGAGATGTTTACCATGTTTGTTGGTAGCATGCTTGGTAAGGCAGGAAGATGATTAAAGAGAGGGAATAAAGGCATGATTCAGTGCATACATGACTGGTTGAGTTATGGGTGTATCCACCATTGTTGCATTTGGAGCTTCACTGGGAGAAGCCGCTGCTCTATTTTCAGACTGGAAACAGAGGCCATTGACGAAGCTTGATGCAGACTGGTATTTGGCTCTGATACCAAGTTAAAGATAAGAAATGTAAAATAATTTTATGTATATTACTCAAGCTTAGATTACAAGGTAGATGATTCTGTATTTATACAAAGAATGGAAAGAAGAATCTGTTAAGCTAAAGACAAAAAATAAAAAATCTATTAGGAAGAAATAAAGAGATTATTGCATGAGAAAGAGGAGCATGAGAGTGATGATGAAATCAGATCTTCACAGCAAGTGTGATTGACTAGGGAGGAACTCCAATCATTGAGTGCCTGGTAGCAAGATTGTTATGAGGTGGTTGCTTCTCTTGACCAATGACAGAGTTACTGTTATAGAATGAGGTGTAAAAGAGAAGCTTGCTGAGTTAGAAAATATTATCATCTTAGATAAAATCTACACTTGTCACTATTTGGGTGCCATAAATGAGTTAATATGGAGCAGGAGTAGATTGAATAGCATCTAAAACATCAGGAATCCGGACAAAAAAAAATTCAATTGATTTTATTTTTGTCAAATTGACGCACAATTGGAACGGGAAGGGATATAAATTTGAGTTTTTTGAAAGAGGAGAAATAAACAAAAAGGAAAAGAAAGTCGGAAGGAAAGAAATAGAAAACGGTACTTTGCCGGAGTAGCAGTGGGTGGGTGTGGGTGTGGGTGGGTCTGGGTCTGGTTGTAGATGATAACGTACACGCTGCTGAAGCAATTACCATCTTCCGCTTTCAATTTCAGACCCAACTCTCTGATAAACTACTTCACTTTTGTTTCTTCGTCAACCAAGAGAATCCGACATTTTTCTCCTGCAGCAACCATTATCAAGGCAATACCACATTCTAACGCCGGAATAATTTACATCCATCGTTGTCTTCCTTTGAATTCACTTCTGTTACAGTTCTGTTTCTAATTTATAAAATAAATGCAGATGACATCGGAAAATTATATGTTTGGACCCTACAAGATTCACCCAAAGGAAGTGTTTCTTTCCACTGATCTTTCCTATGCACTGGTCAACCTCCGTCCCGTTGTTCCTGGTATGTGGTGTTTTTTATTTCCCTTCTTCGAATGGAATGAGGCCTCTTGCAATTTTTCCTCTACTGTCCTTTGTAGCGATTTTGTTCCTAATCAGCTCCTCTCCTTCTCATCTCTGTTATTTTGCATTCTTAAACATTGATTTAACTTGTTTAACCTTGTTTGCGCATTCTATCAAGAATTTTCATTTTTCTCTATGGTCCCTATTTTCGCTAATCAAAACTAACTTCTCTTAATTTCCAATGTAAACTTGGGTGGTTAAATTCTTTACAAATTGATAAGATACTTTGTTTGTTTTCCATTTTCAGTCTTCTGGTGATCTTAAACTAGCTTGTGATAACCAAAACTTAGGTCTTTAAGGAGAGTGGTATACAGGAAAATAAATTTTGTATCCATTTCTTTTATGCATCAATGGAGTGGATCTCTAACCTATCTCGTTGACTATGACTTACATGTGCTGGCACCAAGCTTCGGTTCATAAGGAAACTACTAAAATCATTCAAGAATGCACTAAGAGTTCTATGATTTTTTTTCGAAGATTAATAAGGTGTAATGAAAAGAAAAATTAGGGAAGCTTTGTACGTAGTAACTTGGAGGTTGTTGCTAAGGAACTGAGTCGTTAGGCACAAACTGGGAATGCTAAGACAACGAAACATCCCCACATAATCAAGTTTTTACTTGATGCATATATATTATTTTGTTTAGGTTTCATAGGAATAAAATAGGCGAACCCCAACATGGGCATATTGCAAGACCAACAATAAAAAATATGCTTCACCTGCTACTTGAAAGTTGAACTATAAGACCTATTTGAACAAACAGTTTTTGTGTGTTGATAGTGCTGTAACAACAAAAACAGCTCATGAAGAAAGGCAGAAAGAGTACATTAAGGAGAAGATAGAGAGAGACCCTAGGTATAAGGACTTGTTCAAAGAAAGTCTATCATGATTCAACTATAAATAATTTGTTTTTTGGGTTTTGTTTGCTCTTCCTGCTAACTTGGATTCGTACATTTGCTCCTGTAGACTCCTCTATCTAACCCAAAACCATGTAGTGCTCCTTTTTCATCGTTTATGTTCCGGGTGCTAAAAACTTTTAACAATGCTCTCCACCCCCTCTTAATTACTATTTTCTGTGCTGTTACTCCATTATTCCCATTTTAACATACTTCCCTTCTTCTTTGCAGGTCGTATCCTTTTACAGAAAATGAAAATTGATATATTTGAGATATTTGCATCGATTCTTTTGAGAGAGGTCTTGTAAGTTGCAGACCCTCAAACATATTAGATATTACATATCCAAACATTTAAGAAATCTTGTTTCTTTTATGAAAATTTTATGGATACTTTTGATCAAACAAAACGTAACAGAAAACTACCAATAAAAATAACACTTCATTGAAAACAGTGTAGGAAGGATTGAAAACGTGTGTTCAACTAAATTATTTAAGGAAATACTTGAAAGATTGGCAATTGTATAATAAAATGTAGAAAAGCTTACTATTTACACATTCACAGCAGCACATTTTTATTTTCACTAAATTTAGGGTATCAAGTTCATATTCTACCATACTTTTTATCAATGCTTAATGAGTTGTGAAGAGATGCCATATTTTACATTAATAATAATAAAGATTAAATTAGGTCACAGTCACGAAGTGCTGTTACTTGTACTGATGAAAAAAATGTATTAAAACATTGACTGTAGATTCATTCAAAGCCTTTTTCGACATTCTGCGCATTGACAGAAGTCTATTCAAACAGCTGCACCTACATAATATGAGAAGAACTTGATCACCAGAGATGTCTTCGCAAGATTCTGTAGACCTATGGGTATGAGAGAGTTGAGCATGCAGTTCAACTTCACTATGCAGAATCTCTGCTAGTGCACTTTTACAGTTCTTCAAAGTCTCACGTCTATACATACCCATATATATCCCTTATATATTCGTAGAAATGATTTTGAAAAGAGCATGACCACATTTTGTGTTTACAAAATTGTGCACTTCTAAATGCCTCCTGAATTTGCTGTACCAAGCTTCATTAGCTACATACTGATAAAAATAGAAGCTTCTTCGCAACAATAGTTGTAATAACTGATCCAATTTGTCATGGAGCTAAATATAAACTGTTGAGTGATTGACTTAACCCTTCATAGATGTGCTGATTTGCCCTAGACGTGAGGTTCAACGCTTTGGCGATCTCACTGCTGATGAGACTATTGACATGTGGCTCACAGCCCAGAAAATTGGTCGTCGTCTTGAGTCATATCACAATGCATCATCCCTTACATTTACAATTCAAGTAAGACAGTTCGGAAATATTTGCTTAATAACGTCATAACATCATCAACTCCTTTTTCTTTTGTTTTCTGTTAATCAGAGCATTTGGTACTGAGAGAAAAAAAGTTTGATACGGCATTTCTTAAGAATATTCCCTGCCTAATAAATTTTAAAATGATGTCCAATATTTTGTAAGCCATTGAATTGTTTTAAAAAAAAAGAACTGATTATGTCTCAAATTTTTTCTTTAGTGATCAGAAAAGTCTCTAATAGCTTGAGCTTTCTCTATAATTATTTGCCAGAATAGACATAATGCACGTTAGCCCCGTTAATCTCATCAATTACTTTTCTTATTCATCTATTTAATCCTTTGAGATTTGTTCATGCCTTGTTATGTTGGCCTCAATAAAGAGGAGACTTTCTAATTGCTTAAGCATCCCTGTAGTTGCCTGACATCACTGCTAACAAGAATCTTAACTGCTACATATAGCTAAGTAAACACTTGAGTCTTGATTGGATGTGCTAGGTCTCATATATCTCTAAGAATTCATAGAATTTAAAGTTAAACCATCTTGGGGCTGATTCAAACTGCTACATATAGCTAAGTAAGTAAGCACTTGAGTCTTGTTTGGATGTGCTAGGTCTCATATATCTCTAATTCATAGAATTTAAAGTTAAACCATCTTGGGGCTGATTCAAACATTAACTAAGGGTTAAATTTTAAAAAATGTCAACCGACAACTTGAAAAATTAGGGAGCCTAGAAGTTCCGTTTTTATCGTCAATCATGTTTTGTCTAAATCTTAGTAAGTTTGTCATTTTTCATTTTATCTTTCCTATTCTTGTGAATGTAAGGAATTCATTGCCAAAAATGTGAGGAATAGATTATTTGCAAGAACAGGCACGACTTGCTTTTCCGTGCTTCTTAGCTACAATTTATTTCCTTTGTCATATTAAGTTAGTAGACTGTACTTCTCATATGCATCCTACCTTCAATTATCACTGTTGCACTTGCTATAACGGGCTATCTGATAAAATTATATCATTATCTTGTGTTTGAACATAGGACGGGCCGCAAGCAGGACAATCAGTACCCCACGTTCACATCCATGTTCTCCCAAGAAAAGTTGGTGATTTTGAGAACAATGATGAGATTTATGATGCAGTAAGATGGATTTTCGTTCCATTGCTTCTCCTTGGTGTTTTTTTTGTCAAACCCTTCCACATAATTTCACCTTTTTCCCTCTTCTTTTGTTTGTGCTGTAGATAGATGAGAATGATAAAGAATTTAAGAAGCAACTTGATTTAGACAAGGAAAGGAAGGATAGAACTCATGAAGAGATGGAAAAGGAGGCTGATGAATACAGAAAGCTCTTCTCCTAGATTTTATCTTGGACTTGCGAATGAACAATTGAATTTAAGTGTCTCCCGGACAAATTCAGTGTGTTTTGACAGGTACAATTATGATATTATTAGCTATCTAAATATCATATCTCGTGTTGGAATTTGAATTAGAGATATGGTTACAATTACTGGCAATATTATGGCTATTGACCGTGATGATTATACATATATATTGGTAATGAGGTTTTGCTGACTAATTCTCAGTTTCTCACGGGATTTGAAGTTAACAACAAGGTAAACTTCCAGTGGTTAAGGACTAGCTCGAACATGATGATCTTATTTATATTTATATGTTTATATAGTACATTACATTTTCCAACTTTTTATCCTTTTTGTGACTGAAAGTAAGGCAGTTGTGAAGTGTGAGCCTTGCAAGCATGGTTGTGAGATTCTAATGCACTGCCTTCTGTAGGCTTTTCGAGATTATGCCATTAATTGAACTTATGGGTGTTTGATAGAAGGACTAGGCTGAAGTGCGGCTGC
The DNA here is from genome assembly GCA_003255025.1 of Datisca glomerata. NCBI lineage: Eukaryota > Viridiplantae > Streptophyta > Magnoliopsida > Cucurbitales > Datiscaceae > Datisca > Datisca glomerata. The sequence goes on from QANY01003199.1 coordinate 91,922, forward strand.
AACATGAGAGAGGGAAGAGGGAAGGAGAAAATAGGAAAAGGGATTATAGGGTTAGTCGAGGGATTTGAGTTATTTTTTTTGAAAAAATTTTTAAATCACTCTCATATAGTTTGTTTAAATGACATAAATATCATTTCTAGTTTGAAAGATTAGCTCAGACCTCCCTTCATGTTAGATTTCAGTGACAAATTAACACCTTTAAATTTCAAACTAACATTATTTAAATAAAATATAATGTCAAATTTATCCCTATTTTTTTCTAATAGTATCTTGTAGGCACAGTAATCCTCGCTTTGGTATGCAGCGATTAGCGTCTCTAATCGATTTGTGAATTGGGTTTCAAGGCATTTGGAATCCTGTGTTAGTTTAATTTTTTTTGTTACAAGTGTTAATTCAATTTTTTGTTTTACAAAGGTTTAGTTTAGAAGATGGTCTCATATGATCTTGGTGGCTCATCTGAAATCTTTTATAAAATGCATATTAGAGATTTTGTCTCTAGCTCTAAGTAAGATGCTCAAATAATCAACTAGCTAGACGATTGTCGGTGGTGGGATTGAAACCTTGCGTATGAACTTGTGAGAGATTTGCTAAACAGGATAAGATCGCTTGGGTTAATCAAATATTGATAGTGTCATATACCTTGGTGTCAAAAGCCAACCAGCCTTGATTTGTGTGTGAAAACTTACGAGGACTCTATGCACGAAACACGTAAATTTATATGAATTAATTAACCATGGTCTAGATTTTGGTCAAAAAAACCATGCTCTAGATTTGCCTAAAACAAATTATTCTTCAAGGAAAAGATTTCAAAATTAAAGCAAAAATAAATTTTGATCATTCAAAATAAATTCAAACGTTTCAGATCAAACATGATACCTCATATAAATGAGGGATCATCGATGCTAACTTTTTTTTCAGAACAAAAAATATTCATTAACTAAAAACATTCGAGCCAAAACAAACTAGATTTAATAAACTTCATCACATGAACCATATAACTAAAAACCTTATGATAAAATAAAACAGACTCTCTGTTGCTGCGATAGTTGTAGCAGTGGAACAGATCTGACTGTTTGTAAAAATCTGACCATATCTGGTCACTGCTAAAGTGAAGGGATTTTTTTTTATTTTTTCTTGACCCAATCTTATCCGTAACGGTCTGAATAGACGGATCGGATTACACATCTCATCTGCTGTTGCTAAAGCAGCCGATCCATATATGTGGTCTTCGCTAAAGCTTCATGTGTTCCATTCTACGTGAGACTTGCTTTGCTCCTTGTCCCCTATTCTCGCCTCCAAGTTCAAGCCGTCTCCATCAAGAACTCACCGGTCACAAATTTCTGATTTTGTAAAGAAAAATCTCAAGTAACAAAGCCATCTGCAATTGAAAATCGTTTCACGTAGAGTAGAAAGTTGGAAATAGGGCATTTAACACCAACTTTCCTTCATATTATCAATCTCCGGCGGCGAAGCCTTTTGCAGTCTGCGTCGTTCAGAGACATAGAGGGCGAGAGAGACATGAGGAAGATAGAGAAAGAAAGTAGTATTTTCAAGCATTAAGCTCACTCCGGCTAGGTCCTGCGTCTTCTCCGAACGTTAGGCACTGACGTCCTGTGGGACTCTATATTTTGAGATATTCCAATACTCTATATTTTGCGTATAAATTCCACTTTGGGAGATTTGGTTGGTTTTGCTCAATTAAGTAAGTATATACAAAATTTCAATTTTAGTTATTTCGTTTCGTTTGATAAATTCCGCATTGGGAGTAAGTGCTGTTTGAATTTTAATTACAATGGGTGATTCGGATGCCCAAAATATTCGAAACATATGCATTCTAGCTCACGTTGATCATGGTAAAACTACTCTTGCCGACCATCTTATTGCGGCCTCAAGTGGCGGCTTACTCCACCCAAAGTTGGCAGGTCGCCTTCGGTTCATGGATTATCTCGATGAAGAACAAAGGCGGGCCATTACTATGAAGAGCTCTTCCATTGCTCTTCATTATAAGGACTACTCTGTAAACCTCATTGATTCCCCTGGCCATATGGATTTCTGTAGTGAGGTATCAACTGCTGCGAGACTAAGTGATGGGGCACTTGTTTTGGTTGACGCCGTGGAAGGTGTCCATATTCAAACCCACGCTGTTTTGCGCCAAGCTTGGATTGAGAAGCTCACTCCTTGTCTAGTACTTAATAAGATTGATAGATTGATTTGTGAGTTGAAGTTGAGCCCTATGGAAGCATATACCCGGTTATTAAGAATTATTCATGAAGTTAATGGGATCATGAGCACCTATAAATCGGAGAAGTATTTGTCAGATGTGGATTCAATACTTGCAGGACCTTCAGGTGATGTGGGTGATGAGAACCTTGAGTTTATTGAGGATGATGAGGAAGATACTTTTCAACCGCAGAAGGGTAATGTGGTGTTTGTGTGTGCATTAGATGGTTGGGGTTTTGGTATTAATGAGTTTGCCGAGTTTTATGCGTCAAAGCTTGGGGCTAGTGTTGCTGCATTAAGGAAGGCTTTATGGGGCCCTCGATATTATAATCCAAAAACTATGATGATTGTGGGAAAAAAAGGTATAGCCGGAGGAAGTAAAGCTCGGCCTATGTTTGTTCAGTTTGTACTAGATCGGATTTGGGAAGTATACAATGCTGCTTTGGAAACTGATGGAGATAAAGAAGTGCTTAGAAAAGTTAATAATACATTTAATCTGAATGTACCAGCTCGTGAGCTTTCTAACAAGGATCCTAAAGTTGTGCTTCAAGCTGTCATGAGTCGTTGGCTTCCTTTGTCGGATTCAATCTTGTCAATGGTGGTGAAGTGTATGCCAGACCCAGTTACAGCACAATCATTTCGAATATCACGTTTGCTTCCAAAGAGGGATGTTTTAGATAATGGGATTGATCTCAATGTGCTTGAGGAAGCAGAGCTTGTGAGAAAGTCCGTTGAGATTTGTGACTCTAGGACCGAATGTCCATCTGTTGCTTTTGTATCCAAGATGTTTGCTGTCCCAGTGAAAATGCTTCCTCAGAGGGGTTTCCATGGGGAGATTATAAATAATTCAGCAGATGAAGGAGGAGAAAGTGAATCAGATGAGTGTTTCCTTGCATTTGCAAGGATATTTAGTGGAGTTCTTTTTACAGGACAGAGAATATTTGTGCTTTCAGCTTTATATGACCCGTTAAAAGGGGAATCAATGCAAAAGCATGTTCAGGAGGCCGAGATAGGCTCGTTGTACCTAATGATGGGCCAAGGCTTAAAACCAGTGAACTCGGTGAAAGCAGGGAATGTTGTTGCAATTCGTGGACTTGCCCAGCATATACTGAAAAGTGCAACTCTTTCATCAACTAGAAATTGCTGGCCTTTCTCAAGTATGATATTTCAGGTTGCCCCAACTCTTAGAGTTGCAATTGAACCCTCTGATCCAGCAGATATGGCCGCATTCTCGAAAGGCCTAAGGCTTTTAAACCGGGCAGATCCATTTGTAGAGGTTACCGTTTCTGGTAGGGGGGAACATGTTCTTGCCGCTGCGGGAGAAGTTCATCTTGAAAGATGCATTAAGGATTTAAGGGAGAGATTTGCAAAAGTGAGTTTGGAAGTCTCTCCGCCTCTTGTATCCTATAGAGAAACCATTGAAGGAGATGCATCCAATTTGATGGACTATTTAAAAGTAACTGGGAGCTCAGATTATGTTGAGAAGGCAACACCAAACGGCAGATGTATTGTCCGAGTACAAGTAGTGAAGCTTCCAGCTGCCCTGACGAAGGTTCTTGATGACAATTCTGATTTACTTGGAGATATAATTGGAGTTAAGTCAGGACAGAGCAATAAAACTATGGAAACTAAGAGATCAAGCACTGTAGAGACTGAGAATCCGGTGGAAGCAATAAAAAAACGAATAATGGAGGCTGTTGATAGTTATATTTCCTCCAGGAATGAGCATGAAAAGGATCGGGAAAAAATTAGCGTGATGTGGTTGAAGCTTCTTAGCAGGATCTGGGCACTAGGGCCTAGGCAGATTGGTCCAAACATTCTCTTTAGCCCAGATGTTAAGAGAAAGGATTGTGAAGGTTCTGCTCTTGTTTGCGGTCCCTCACTTGTATCTGAGAGATTGGGCTTTGTGGATGATCAAGGGAATGGTTGTTTGGATACTGAAACAACTTCAGAATCTGAATTAGCTGCTGAGACATCTTCAGGAGTATATCGAGCATTATGCACGGAAGCAGCACGTCTAGAGAGCAGTGTTGTTTCTGGCTTTCAACTTGCTACATCAGCTGGACCCTTATGTGATGAACCTATGTGGGGTTTAGCATTTGTTGTTGAGGTTTACATATGTCCTTTGGCAGGGCATTCTGATGAACCTGAAACTTCTCAACAATCTGAGCAATATGGGATATTTGCAGGACAGGTTATGGCAGCTGTTAAAGATGCCTGTAGGAGTGCTGTACTTCAGAAGAAACCACGGCTAGTTGAAGCCATGTACTTCTGCGAGTTAAATACACCTACTGAATATTTGGGTTCCATGTATGCAGTGCTTGCCCGTAGGCGGGCCCGGATTTTGAAGGAAGAAATGCAGGAAAGTTCACCATTGTTCACTGTGCATGCTTATGTGCCAGTTTCAGAGAGTTTCGGATTTGCAGATGAGCTAAGGAGATGGACTTCTGGTGCTGCAAGTGCTCTTCTTGTGCTTAGCCATTGGGAAGAACTGGATGAAGATCCTTTCTTTGTACCGAAGACAGAAGAGGAACTTGAAGAGTTTGGAGATGGTTCTAGTGTGCTCCCCAATACAGCCAGAAAACTCATTAATGCTGTAAGAAGGCGGAAGGGTCTTCCTGTTGAAGAAAAAGTAGTCCAGTACGCAACAAAGCAGAGGACCCTTGCTCGTAAAGTATAGAGGGATCTGATGATTTTGTTTGTAATCTTGTTGAAAGATTATAAGGTAATAACCTCAACCCTTATTGGGAAAAGAAGTTCATTGATTTGTATGATTATAGTAACTTAACTTGAATTCATTTTTCAATAGATTTTGGGATATTAGTTAGGTTTTTGATGGTGAAGAAAGGAATGAGTTTGTGAAGATACGTGTGGAGATCCATAGAGTAGTTGTTGGAGTATTATTTTTTGGCATTCATGTTTGTCTCAATCGACCATACTGGTTTTTGAGGACATCTCTCTACTACTGAGTCTTGATTTTAGTTGGCTGGACTTTTTTCTGTAATGCATTGGGTGCCGTAGTTTGGTAGTAGAATTACTTGTCCTCCAAGCTGAAGGCAATACTCGAGAGTCGTGCATAGTTTCATTTGATCGATATGTGAATGCCCGTAATTTGCTCGGTATAGCAATAGATTTTGTGAATGCCCGTGATTTGCTCGGTATAGCAATGGATTTTATGGCCGTCGTCTAACTGACACGAAAACGCCAATATGAATTTCTATTGTTCTATATTATCATTTTTAGGTTTAAAGCAGAGGTTTTCCTTAGTTTGGTAACATTCTCTTTATAAAAGGAAAAGTAAGGGCAACCGGAGAACAAAGGGAAAGAAATTATTAGTAGAATAAAATTCATTCATCTCACTATTCTCTCCTCTACATATTCTGAAGTCTCCAAACAATAATAATGCAGTCATTCACATTTTCTTTTGAGAAAGCGAAACAAGTTTAACCCCAAAGCAGTGAATAAATAAATGCGTAGTTATCATCATCTTTTCTACACATTATAACAACTAATCATAAGAGCAACCAGAAAAAAAAATATGAAAAACCTGAGCTGTAGATGTATCAGAGTCCAAGAGGAGTTCATCAAAACCCACACCTTTATTTCCAATTTATTAGGAGAAACAATACCATCCCCTCTACTTTATTTAAATTACACGTATCATCCTTTCTATTTTTTAAAATGACATTTAAGTATTGTCATCTCAATTAGAAAATCGTTAGTTTTTCTATTGAAGTATAAAAATACCCCTACCCATTTTCTAAAAAAATGATTTTCAAATTTGAAAATGATTTTAGAATCTAAAATGCGTTATGGATGGTTGATAAAAAAAACAAGGGTAAATATGATAAAAAAAATTATTTTAACAACATTAGGATAAGAAAAAATATTAATGAATTTTTAAATAAGTGAGGTCCATACAATTTTCTAAAAAATAGAAGAGATTTTTGTGTTATTTGACCAAATTATATAATTTTTCTTGTTTGAACTTTAGAAACTTTTCATTTAGGTGGTTGAGTGTTTTAAAAAAAAGTTACACGTTCTGAAGAGTTCATTCAATTTAGTACCCGTACTTAAAATTTTTGCACTAAGCCTCAGTTACACGCTAGTTTTGATATCTCAACGTATACTCTTCTTTTCCTCACCAAACATATTTTCCATTTTCTACTGAGTTTCTCCTGCACTAAAAAATCGATATGTTCAAGTTTTGGATAGTAAACTAATATAATCAATATAATTCATATGAGGATTAAGTTTTGGATATTGAACTAATAAATTCAATATACTTCAAATGAGGGAATTGTAAGTGAAAAATCCGCCAAGTACGCATTGTTTCTATCACCTCCAACTATAGCCTATTACTTAATATTTAGTGTTAAATAAGATATGAAATACTCACGTATCACGCTTGCTTTATCATTTATTACTTAATTTAATGTTAAGTAAGAGATGAAATGCTCATGTGTCATGCTTATTTCTCGTCTCAACCTATTTTATCTGCTCTCGTGACTCGCGAGAGAACAATGAGTGTATTTCACACTCATATTTTAGATAATCTTAACTTTAATTTTATTGAGTTTTATTATTTAATTTATATTTATTTTATTTACATTTTATAGGTATGATTTTTAAATGCATTTAGGTTGACTTTGAACGATTTGGATGACAAAATTGCAAAGAAAACGAGAAAAGGACGGACCTGAGCAGAAGGACCAGCATTGCGACGCTGGGTGCAAGCAGCTGCCAGCGCCACACCGCTGGCTTCCCAGTGCTGGGCATTGGCTAGCAGAAGCAGTAAGCCAACGCCACGACGCTGGCATGATAACGTTTTTAATACTTTTCCGCATTTTTCCTCATTTTTTATTCTTATCAAACCCAATTGTATAAATAGAATATTGGAGGGTTATTTTGAGGACTTTTGGACGTGAGAGGTAGATAATAAAGCTTTTTTTTGGAGGAAATGAAGACGAATCTCAACTTCAATTTCATCCTCAAATCTAGTTTTTCTTCTCTTTTCATCTATGTTTATGAATATTATTAGGATGTTATCTTATTCTAATATGTTTTAAATTTCTAATCTAGGGCTACGATGTAGGCAAACCATGATTGCTTATTTATTATGATTTCCAGTATAATCAATATTTATTCAACACTATTGAGTGTTATAATCGATTCTTAATGCTTGTGATCGTCTAGAGGAATAGAACTCTTGTTTGAGAACTTTAGCTACGGACTTAGGTTAGCTAGCTCAGCGCATCTTACCTTCCATGAGCATGAGTTCTTTTGACTGGGTCATTAATGCATCAATGGAATCAACTTAATCTTCCGTGAGCTCAGTTCAGAACGTCGTGAGATAGTTGGTCCATCGAATCTACACTCGCTTTACTGATTGAGTCTCCATCCATATCCCTACTAGTGGTTATTCTTCGGAATGCAATGGGTGTTAGCAATGGCCCCACACTCATATACTATTCGAAACCAAGCAAACCATAAAAATCCTCTTATGAAGGTGCCGAGGTTTAGTAGTTTGCTAAAATCAGGGAAAAGGACTGCTAAAAAGGAAGAATTTGGTACACATATGATTGAAGAACTCGAAAGGTGTGAGTGCAGTAGACATTTGAAAGACAACCAGTTCTTCATTATCAGGTTGTGAACTCATATGCTTTCCAAACCAAGACTCGAGGGTAAGAGTGCAACTGCTAAATCGACTGGATCTAGATCACCACGAATAAGAGTCTTCGGGTTGGATGGGCAGCTCCAAGGGACAATTTTTTACTGCTATATGAAGGTCTTACGTCGACTAAGAAGACAAAAAATTCCATATCTTTTATTTTTCATGCTTTTCCCGAAGGTCTGGAGAAAGCTGGAGGAGGAGACGGAAGGGTGTATTCTGAATCTATGTCGGGACATGGATTCTATATGAACCGATGGATCATGACAAGTCGTTACTACTATCAATGACTTCCTCTTTCATTACTTCATCCTTCCCATATCCCTCTCCCTCGTTTTCACTTTTTCAAGCTTGAATCCTGTTATCTTAACTGAGAATGTCGTGGTCTAACCCCATGGGCGGACCCCAACCGAAAGGCGCTGGAGATTTTTTATTAGTTAGCACTACCTCCATGTGACAGAATAAGAGTAAGAAAGCAGTAAATCTCGAAGACTAGTGGTAGGTGGTCCCGCGGTCTAGGAGGTTTTTATCCCACTTTGTGAAAAAAATGATATACACCAAGATGTATTCATGTCCGATTGGATGCCTTCAAAAAAAAAATTCCAAGTGTTGGAATTTCTGTGTGAAATAGCCAAAATGATTTAGCGTTTTAGCGTAGAGAGAGGACTTTCAGCCATGGAATGCTTCACAGGTTGCCTTGTGTGGGCTTTTGGGCACACGGAAAAGGGGAAGCATTCCACACTCGTCACTTTGAAAGCAAGGAAGAAACGAGCTTTTCACTCGTGAAAGAAGTCACCACTCAGGCAAGAGCATGGCTGGCTTCCTAGTAAGTTGATGAGAGACCTAGATACTATTATCTGGGGGTGCGACACCTTTTTATTAGCTTAACTAACATTTCGGGAGAATCTATTCATTAGTTAGTTCATAATAATCTTTAGATCAAGTATCTCGTATCTATAAGTAGGGGGTGTGGCCAAGAAGCAGCTAGCTGGCTGCCCCCTTCCACTCGACCTTTCTTCGTTGTGTGTGGGTTGCTAAAAAATTGAAGATGAATGCTGCTATAACGTCACTCCAGGTTGCTGGTGCTGAGGCGCGGAGGACCGCCCCTTGAAGTCCTTGCTCCCTGGTTAGAGAAAAAAGGGTTATCCGCAATTAACACATTCATACACACCACCCTCAACAGACTTTCTAAAGATAGACATGCACACTACCACTACCTGCTTACTTGTGAACTATAAAAAAAGAGTGGGTTAAAAATCAGAGACCTACATGCTTGGATTATATTTCAGTCATTCATTGAATAATAAATCAGATCCCCTTTTAATTATACAAGAATATGTGGAGCTCCACATGTCTGGAAGCACTAGATGACTCAACTCAGCTATTACTTTTGCAAGGCCTGATCCATTGTCAATTAAAACCAAAGGGGCCTTATATTCATTGTGTCAGACAAGGATGTTGAGAAGCAACTATTGTATGATTCCGGATTTAATTCTGAGAGTGAGAAGTGATGATTAAATTTGCTCTTTATTTATAACACCATCAGAAATTCATAAGTTAGAGATATTTATGGATTTAGTGCAGCAATTGTAATTTATTGTACTTAATGAGTTTTAATATATTTAATCTTGACAGAGATGTGAGATTAGTATTTTTTATTCATTGTTATCGATACTTGAGAAATGTTGATAATTACATTAGAGAAATTCAATGTCAATAAAATGATAAACATTGATTATTTGAGATTCATAATTTTAAGCATATTTGGTTTGGTGAAATCGAAAACCCTAGAGTTTTTAACTATTCAAATTTAAATTATTTATCTTTACCAAGTATTAATCCTTTAGTTTAATTTTTCATTCAAAAAAATCCCGCTTTTTGATATTCTCAATTAAAATTAAGATTTAGTTGATTTCAATATTTAATTCAACCAATCATGTGAATGATACTCTATTCATAGAATTTTATTACTTAACAATAATAGTATACACTTGCACTATTGAAAAATCGTAATAAGTTTTGGCGTCCTTGCTGGGAATGATTTTGTTTATTAATATTGGAATTACATATGCTTAATTTTACTTTGAGTCTTAATTTTTTTTATTTACGGTTGTTCACTGTTTTGAATTTTCACGCGTTCTCTTAAATGTATGAGAAAATTTGGAGGCGAAAATTTGACTCCTCTAAATTTGAAAATTGAGCAAACTTGTCATCGAAATAGAAAAGTGAGAAGACAAGCTTCTAAACAATCTCAATAAACCATGAAAGACACTAGAGAAAATCCTAAAATTATGAATAACTAGAATAATCGGGCAATTTGGGACTATGTTATGCCAGTAGCCTTTGAGGCCGCATCTTCCATTCAATGTCTTGTTATTAATGCCAACAACTTCGAGATTAAGCCGACTATCACATGGTGCAAGAAAATCAATTCAGTGGTTTGCCTAATGATGACCTAAATGTTCACACAACCACTTTTCTCAAAATTTGTGAGACATTCAAGCACAACAATGTCTTAACTGATGCAATTAGGCTGAGAATACTCTCATTCACTTCGGGATAAGGCTAAGACTTGGTTGAACTATTTACCCACTAGATTAATTACCACTTGGAATGGACTTTCTGACAATTTTTTGGCTAAATTCTTTACACCTGCTAAAGCAATGTGATCACTACCTTTGTCCAATATGATATGAAGTGTTTTTATGAAGCTTGAGAGAGGTTTAATGAGATGTTGAGAGGATGCACACATCATGGGCTCCCTGGATGGCTACAAGATTAAACATTCTACAATGATTTATGGAATTCAACCAGAACACTAGTGGATGCAACAACAATATGTGCTTTAATGGGCAAAACACATGAGAAGGCATATGCTTTGCTTGAAAAAATGGCTGCTAATGCCTATCAATGGCCGACTGAGGGCAACGTATCGAGAAAGATTCATGGAGTTCATGAAGTCGATGCTCTTACCGCTCTCACTGCTCAAGTAGCTACTTTGTCCAAGCAATTTAGTTTTTTCACCACCAATGTTAGTGTTATTCATGCTACACGGAAAGCTTGTAATTTATGCAATTGACCTCATCCTAGTACTGAATGTCAAGTCGATGATCCATTTTCTCATTCTCAGTTAGAACATGTTAATTTTGTTGAGAATTACAGTAGACAGAATAACTCTTTCTCAAACACTTACAACCAAGGGTGGCGAAAACACCCTAATTTCTCTTGGAAGGATAGTCAGAATGTGATGAATCCACCAGTTGGTACTCTTTTTCAATTTCAACCTCAGTAGCCTAAGTTTCCTTTAGAATATGCTCTTATCCATCTCACAGTCAACACTACTCAATTTATGGCAAGAACAAATGCTACATTTTAGAGGCAAGAAACAAGTATTTACAGTCAAGCTGCATCTATTTGGAATTTGAATATTCAAATGAGTCAGTTGACACAAATACTAACTTAAAGACCACAAAATTCTCTACTGAGCAACACTGAGAGGAATAAAAAAAAACAAGTAAACGCCATTACTTTTCATAGTGGCAAGGAGTTGGTAGAACTGAAGAAAGAAATAGTAGAAAGTTCTCTATCGATTGAAGCAAAATTTGATGTTGTAGGTGGTGATTTTATTGAAAACTCAGAAAAGAAAGAAGTCAAGCCTAAGTCAAAACTCTTTCCCGATAATCCTCCACCTTATGTCCCACCTATTACATTCCCTTAACGATTCCAAAAGAAGAAATTGAACAAGCAGTTCTCCAAGTTTCTTGATGTGTTTAAGAAACTCCATATAGACATCCATTTTGCCAATGCTTTGGAACAAATGCCTGGTTATGTCAAATTCATGAAGAAAATTCTCTCGAACAAGAGAAAGCTAAAGGAGTATGAGAAAGTTGCATTTACTGAGGTGTGCAGTGTTATCATGTAAAATAAATTGCCCCGAAGCTAAAAGATCATGGAAGTTTTTCTATTCCATGCACCATTTGCAATCTTATTTTAAGAAGGTTCTATGTGATCTTGGGACTAGTATCAATTTGATGTTGTATGTAGTTTACAAGAAGCTAGGTCTTAGAGACATTAAGCCAATGACGGTCTCTTTACAATTAGCTTATCGTTCTATTAAATATCCACGGGGGATTATTGAGGATGTCTTGGTAAAGGTGGATAAATTTATTTTCCCTCTTGATTTTATTGTTCTTGACATGGAGGAAAATCAAGAAATTTCAATTATTCTTGGTAGACCATTCTTAGCTACAGGAAGAACTCTCATTGATGTGTAAAAATGGGAACTTATTTTGAGAGCACAAGAAGATCATGTGATTTTTTAATGTCTTCGAAGCAATGAAACACCCAAATTATATTAATATTTTTTTGTGTGTGGATAGTGCAAAAGTATGTATTGAGAAAGTAATTCATACCGGTGATCCGAGTAAACCATTGGAAACATGTCTAGTTCGGGGTATTAACAAGAAAGATCTAGAAATTGTGGAGTGTGTGAATTAGTTGGAAGTAACTTCACTGATATTCATTGAGAGGCATCTCGAAAAATTGGGAGAAGGTCAACCTAGACACCTACCATCTATTGAAAAACCACTGGTGTTAGACCTCCATCTTCGGTACACCTTTATGGGAGAAGCATATACTCTTCCTGTCATTATCCATTTCATTAAATGGTGAACAAGAAGACAACTTGCTGAGGGTGTTGTGAGAGAATAAAACAATCTTAGGGTGGTTAATTTTTTACACAAAGGGAATTCTAAAGTCAATGGGTGAAGCTTGGATGATCATTACGTCCAGCTGAAGACATTAAAGCAAACGCTACTAGGAGGTAACATGATTTTATTTCCGTTATTTCATTATTTCTTTACTTTTTTAGTTAATTTATTTTAATGATTTTTTTGCTTATTTTGTTTTGTTTTATTCAGGTTTTAAAAAAAACTATGGAAGAATTTGGCTCAGGCACCATTTTCCCCCTCATTTGGAGAAAATATGAATAATGCGGATAATGACGAGAATGAAATCTCATCTATTTTCTAGGAAGTCCTCTCTCTTTACTCATTTTACATATTTTCTTTTCATTGAGAATAATGAAAGTTTTAAGTTTAGGGGTGAGATGGCTTTATTAAAAGTAAATTTTGGTGTTATGTAGTAGACAACACTAACACCTAAGATGAGATTGGTATTGATTCATTGATAACTTTGAAAAAATAATGAATTTGTGTATCTACGTATGTTTGAACCAATTGTTGATTTGCATTTCACTTGAGAATCCTGACATATTGAGCACCTAGCTTTGAGCGTCTGATTATCTTTTTTCTTAGAGAAGGTTTATATGCCTTAAGGAATCATTATGATCTCATAAGAACTCTAGAACCAGTTTGATTATTGCTCGAGATGAAATTCTAGGCTACACTATACTTAGGACATGCTTTAGGTCATATTTGGACCGTTCGAGTTTTTCAAGTTAACATATGCATAATTGTTTCCCTAGTCATCTCCGTTGAGCCTAAATAGTCATTTTTATCACCCATGACTATTTCCTAACCCAATAAAAAGTTTTTCGTAGTAACCCTTTTTACTCATAGTATATGGATGTTTCCTAGAAAAATGCTCGGAGCTATGATAATCTAGGTGGATGAGAGGAGTTGTGATGTATTAAAAAATTGTGAATAAGTTTGATTTTGTAGCCTCTTGGACTTGAGTGACTATGCTCGAAAGGGTGTCTTAACACCTGATACCTAAGACCAAATGGTTTGAGAGTTATTCACTGAAAGCACGTTTAGGAAAAGAGATGCTTAGGGAAATCAAATTTTTGAAAAGAAGAAGAAGAAGAAGAAGAATGGTTGGGTATGGTTGATATTTCAAGAGGTGGAAAATGATATGTTTGGGGTGCAACAAGAGAAGTTGATGCCTAGAATGCATGTGTGACTATGGGTAAAGATTGAGCCGAAATAATCTCTTATATCCTACCCTGAACCTTAACCATACATCACAAGCCTACGAAAGTTCTAATGATCCTAAGTGTTGTGGTTTATCTATATTAGTGGAGAGTAACATGAACAATTGGCCTATGAAGTTCTAATCTATTTATAGATTAATGGATCCGCTTTTATAAGATTTGGTTGCATAAACTCATTTGAGATGAAGAAGTTGGACGACTTTAGGTAGCACACATGCACTCGGGATTTTATAAAGTGTAATGTAAGCCGATGTTTGTGTTGAAATTCTATATGATCACAATTCAGAAGTTTCTCATGGGTTATCATTATTTTGAAATTTTTGAGGCATGTTTAGTTAGTCAAAACATTTTGTCATTTGATCTGTATTTGATGAGTGTATTTCACATTCATATTTTAGATAATTATAATTATAATTTTGTTGGTTCTTTGAGTTTTATTGTTTGATTTATGTTTGTTTATTTTCATTTTGTAGGTATGATTTTCAAATGTATTTAGGTTGATTTTGAAAGATTTGGATGGTAAAAATATGAAGAAAACGAGAAAAGGATGGACCTGGAAAAAAGAACCAACGTTGTGATATCTCGGCGTCGCAACGCTAGGTGAAAACAGCTGCCAGTGCCTAGGCACTGGGCGCTGGCTTCCCAGCGCTAGGCAAAGCAGTAAGCCATTGCCACGACGCTGACGCAATAACGTTTTTAATAATTTTTTCATGTTTTTTTTCCTTTTGATCCTTATAAAACTTTGGTGTATAAATAGATTATTGGAGGGTTATTTTGAGGACATTTTTGGATGTGGGGGGGGGGGGGGGGGNNGGGGGGGGGGGGGGGGGGGGTAGGGAAGAGAGCTTTTAGAGAGAATATGAAGACAGGTCCAATCGGGAGACGGATCTCAACTTCAATTTCATCATCAAATCTAGTTTTTATTTTATTTTCCTCTATGTTCATGAATATTATTAGGATGTTTTCTTATTCTGGTTTGTTCTAAATTTCTAATCTAGGGCTACGATATAACCAAACCATGTGCATAAAGTAGTGTGTAATAACTATTTATTTGTATTTAGTTATTTCTCAAACGTTTGTATTACTGAATTTTTTATGAATAAATTGAAAGTTTTATTTTAAACTAAAGTGTGTTTATAAATTACTGAAGTCCTGGAACCATTGTCAATGAAAGATGAGTGAAGACAGAAGCGTCTCCAGATGAAATCTTCTAAAATAGTTCAAAACGATATTTGCAGTCTTAGGATCGATTGGGTAATCGAATTCAATTATGACTGTTAGGTTGAACCTTTAGATGTCAGTCTTGGGGTATAAGAGTGGAGACTCAAATGGTTAACCTAGACATGTAATGAACATTTTGAATAAACCAGTAACAAATTAGTTTAGAGCCCAAAACCGTTTACCTAGCTCTAAATCTAACTGTTACATCTTAAGAGTATTTTTGTAATCATCTTAATCCTGAGGTGAATATGTAATTTGTCTTGGTTAATTGCAACCTTTGATATGTCAAATGAGCGATTTCGAATTGGAGGGCAATATCTCAGCTGTTGAGATTGTAATTTATTAAATAGAAGTTGTGTGATTCACAGATATGAAAATTCGTGGTTTGTTTGCGATAAACAACAATATCGCCTTATACTTTATTGATGGGTGTGCAAATAAATTAACTTGGCTAAGTATTCGACGAAATGAGTCATTGAATAAGACTTGTGAATTGTACGAGACAATTCATTATAATGTCTTTCTTATTCACAGTTAATAAATGAGTTGAGGAAATAATAACAAGAGGGGTAAAATGATAATTTTATATTTCACTCTTGTTACTGATATTCACGATAAGTATTATGTTAAAATATTATGTGGACCGTGAAAATAAATAGAGTTTATTTACACCAACAGAAAATGTAGCGCACATGAATCGAGAGTTGATTTGACATCGAACTTATAATCGAGTCGTATGATGTCAGGATTAAATAGGTCGAGAGGTTAAAGAGATAAATTCTCCAAGTATTTGAATCCTAAGCTTTGTTCATATGGGTCTATTTGTTCTCAGAAATAGCTCGGAGAACAGGAATAGAAAAATGAACTAAGTTGGACCAAAAAGTTTTTTGTTGTCAAGACATATTTTCTACACCTATATGTGATAGGTGATGTCACTTAAGTTAGTTAAGTATAATTGTTGTATTGAATTAATTATTTATTATTTTCTAATTATTTGATAATTAGTTAAATAAAATAAAATAATTAATTAATTGATAATGATCAATTATATTTATCAATTGGATTGTTGAATTTCGATACAGCTAAACCTCTAGGAGATCATGTAATTTTTGACAATAATAGATAATTGGGGGATTTTTTGGAAATTTTATAATATATATGTATATTTGTAAATACCAAAAATTACATTTTGCTAAATATCTAATAGCAATTTGATTGCATAGAGATAATGAGGATAAGATACAGTTGTTGTTATCAACACACAACAAGGAAGAGAAAAACATTTTCTCCTCTCACTATTGTTTTGAGAGCCCACGTTGAAATTCCTACGTAAAATTCTTCTAAGATATATTTCTGAAATTAACGGGTGGTTGTTGGTGGACTAATTCTCAAATCGTTCATGAAAGATCAAATTCGTGATTTTGATCTTAAAGTTTGAAGAACACGAAGAACGCTCGAGGGAGTTCCACCAGTTCAGAAATTCTCCGATACAGAGTAAATATGAAATATTATTTTCCCTTAATCTATTCGTTTTAATATCGTATATGCATGATCAAACTAAAATTGATTTTAAATTATTTAATATGATTAAATAAGTTAAATTGATTTTTTTATATTCTGCCCACGAACCGTTCGTGGTTCAAATCTAATTTTCTTTCATTTTTAAAACTGATCGATCCTAGCAAATTGTTCATTAATTATGATTTTTATGAAAATCAATGTATATTCAATATTATTGAGTGTTATAATGCGTTCTTAATGCTTGTGATCGTCTGACCACCTATTGCATGATTCGAGATTTAATTCTGAGACTGAGAAGTGATGATCAAATTTTCTCTTTATTTATAACACCATTAGAATTTCATAAGTTAGAGATAATTATGGATCTAGTGTAGCAATTATAATTTATTGTGCTTGATGAGTTTCAATATATTTAATCTTGACAGAGATGTGTGATTAATATTTTTTATTCATTGTTATTAATACTTGAGAAATATTGATAATTACATTAGAGAAATTTACTGTCAATAAAATGATAAACATTGATTATTTGAGATTTAAAATTTTGAACATATTTGACTTAGTGAAACAAAAAATCTGAAAGATTTTAATTATTTAAATTTGAGTTATTTATCTTTATCAAGTATTAATCTTTTCATTTAATTTTTCATTAAAAAATTCAAGATTTTCGATATTTTCAATTAAGATTAGGATTTAGATGATTTTAATATTTAATATCAATCAATTATGTGGACGATACTCTATTTATAAAATTTTATTATTTGACAACGATAGTGTACAGTTACAATATAGAAAAATCGTAACAAGTTTTTGCATTAGAGAAAAATATAAAAAGCTGTCAAACTTAGATTTCTAATCTTCCCCTAATTGTGAGTTTGTTATAAATAAATTACCACAAAAGAAAATTCACCCATTTCTTTCACATATATTCAGAATGTTTAAGTAGTTAATTAGAGGGAGGAGCACATCGTAACATATATTAAATGAACAACTCATACGGCATATGCCTTATCTAATATCAAACTAAATGACAGTTTCATTTCAATTAAGTTTTTGATATGTGTCAAGTGGGCAGCATGTGTAGAGGTGGCAAGTGGACCAGTTCAGCCCGTGAAATCGGGTGAATCGGCCCGTTATAATCTGGGTCCGGGTCGGTTAGTGCTCATTGGTCAGGCCCCGGCCATCACGGGCCTTGCATTCAAGACCTATAACTCAGCCCAGGCCGGCCCGAATGCTAGGCCCGACCCAAGGGGCCTGAACCGACCCTACCTGGCGGGCCTGAATCGGCCTGATCTGTGAATCCATTTTTTATCTCAAAAATTGAATAATTATGCGTGTATTGAAGTATGAACCATTGAACCTCTCCCCTATAAATCACACTTCTTACATAGACCAAGAAATTTTTTGTTAATATATTTTTATCGTCTTTTAACATATTTTATCGAAACTTCAATATAATATAATTTTGAGATAAACTTATTTAATTTAATAATAAATAATATTTTTATTTAAATGAATATTTTATTCAATGAAAAATAGGATTCATTTTTTTTAAAAAAAATATTGACATAATATTCTTAATATTTTTTATTTTGTTAATGAACATGAATTATAAATTAGTTATTAATGATAAATTTGTTAATGAATATTTTACGTGAATATGAATAACAAAAGTATATGAATTTAATAAATAAAATAATTATTTTACTTATTATTACAAGTTTTTCTATTGAGATTTTAAAGTAATAAAACAAAATAATTAGAAGAAAGTTACAGCTTCCGTATAACTTAGTGGTAATCCCTATATTTATTCATTCCCCATTAAGGTTCAACTCTTTCTATTTACATTTTTTAGCATTACAACACATTTAAAGGAAAAGAAAACAGACTGATCTGGTTATTTAATCGAGACCGGCCCGTTAGTCGGACCGGACCGTCTCAGGCACGGCCCATAAACTCACGGGCCGGTGCAGTGGTTCACTCTAGAACTCCTCAAAATTCTAGCAGGTCGGCCTGAGACCGGCCCTTGAGCCACCTCGGACCGAGCATTGATGGTTTGGGCCGGCCCGATTGTAACCTCTAAGTATGTGACCAAATGAAGATCCTTTTGAATCCTACTTTCTGTCTAGTTTCTACTAATCTTCTGTGACTCTTATTGATAATTAATATGAAAAATTATACCCATCTTCCCTCTATTTTAACATAATTAAATGGATATTATGTATTTGAAAAGTTATTAAACTTGCCTTGGGGTGTACTATAATCCTATAATGTAATCACCCAATTGACTCATTTGCATTAGAATTCTTGTAATTGAGCATAATATCACTATTTTCATTGGATTTTTCACCTATTATTTAATGGCATTTTATAGGTTTTGGACTTTTTTATATATTTCTTGGTCTCGCACATATGCAATAGGATTGCATATACACAATTATACGGCATGTATTAGGCAGAGAGAATACTTCATAAAAGCATTTGCAAGTATAAAAATCATAAAAAAAATATAAAATTATATTTGGGATAATTATGATAGTTTTGTCAATCAGAAGGGGTCGTTTGGTATAAGATTATGAGTAAATGATATTCGGAATAAAATTGTTGGAATCTGATTGTAGGAAAGTAGATGTCCAGAAAGTTATGATTACTTTGTTTGTTAACACTTAGAGATGTTATGATTTAATAGTGAGAATGTTAAATTACTATGTTTGTTTTGATGAAATGTATAAGAGAATGTTATAAAATTTATCAATATATAATTTTATCCTTACTCTTGGACTAATATAATACTAGAATTACATCGGTTTCATCTATCTAAGAGATTATAAACACATAATTTACCCTATTTTAATTGTAGAATTACCACATTGTTAAGTATGTATATGAAATTTTAATGCCTATTAAGATATTAAATTTAATGCATAACCACCATGGCCTTGCTAATATAATAGATCGGTTTCTAGATGAGATCCTCTCCGATTCGGATCAGTGCGGCGCTAACGACTATTTCTTTGACTGTCATGCATAAAGATGGCACCTCTCCAGGCACGGGTTTGGAAAGTAGTGGCGGGGAACTCAAATAGCTTTTCAAGGCTAAGAATGCCTCCTGGCACTCCTTGGTCCTGACACGTTCTTCTTCAATTTCTTGATTCTTGAAGAAATGGAGGCACTTGTTCATATCCCGGGAGATGAACCGGTTGAGAGCAACGACCCGCCTCGTGAGACACTGGACCTCCTTGATATTTCTTGGGGGTTCCATCTCCAGCAATGCCATTATCTTGTCAAGGTTGGATTCGATCCCTTTGTGGTTGACCATGAAACCTAGAAATTTTCCTAAGCCAACGCCGAAAGCGCATTTTGAGGGGCTCGACTTCATTTTATATTTCCTTAAGGTGTTGAACATCTCAGCAAGGTCAGCGACGTGGTCTGCGAAACTCTTGCTTTTGACGAGCATATCGTCTACGTACACGTCCATGTTCCTTGATATTTATTCGGCGAACACCTTATTCACCATCCTTTGGTAAGTAGCCCCATGTAGCACGAAGTCCACCGGCTGGTGATGAAGAAGATTTTCTCTTAGTCGGGGGGATGCTTCAGGATTTGGTTGTACCCCGAGTACACGTCCATGAAACTGAGCAGATCATATCCCGATGATGCGTCATCCTGCTAGTCAATGCAGGGGATGGGGAAGCTGTATTTAGGATATGTCTTGTTTAAATCTGTGAAGTCTATGTAGACCCTCCATTTTCCATTTGTTTTTTTTACCAGCGTGACATTGGCCAACCATTCCAGATACTGGACTTCCCTGATAAATCCAGCAGAGAGTAGTTTCTCCACTTCCGCGATAATGGCCTCGTCCATTTCCATGTTTACGCTCCTCAGTTTTTGTCTGACTGGTTTAAACCTCGAGTCCACTTTAAGATGATGGATGATAATACATCGATCTATGCCGGGCATATCCTCGTGGGACCATGCAAAGACGCCTCTATTATCTTGGAGAAACTTTGTGAGTTCCTTTTTCTGCTTGGTAGCGAGCATTGATCTTATTTAGACTATCCTCTCTGGTTGTTACGGTGAAAGAACAATTGACTCCAGCAGTTCCATAGGCTCACCCTGGGGTTGTTCCGTGGGTGGTTCATTGATCATGGTTGTTCCCCTATTGTTTTCAACCTTGATGGGTTTTTTCGCTTTAGGCTCATCCTTTAACGATGAGAAGTTGAGAGTTGTCACTGGGCTAGGATCATCTTTCTGTATTTCGAGGAGGGGCGACTTCGATGACATTTGTCACAGACGGTGCCAATTATTTGTACCAAAAAGTTCAGTAGTGAAGCTTCACGTAATCTCCTTCTTTCACATAAACTCTCTTAGCTTGGGAATCTGCAAAAAACATAAAAAACTCTCAAGACGAGTTGCTTATCCTCGCCTAAGAACCTCTGATTCCTAAGTCAGTATTCTTGAGTAATTTTGGAAGAGTTTTCCTTAGGGGAGAGTTGCTTATCTTGCACTATTGTCGGTGGGGTATTTATACCTGAAGCATTGGAGAAGAATGCGTGTCAAGGAAGTATTGATAATGTGGCCAAAGGAAACATGTCGAAGACATCTTGGAGATATGGCAATTTTGTCTCATCATGGCGAGTTGGGGAGACATTTAAAGCCCTTGTCCCCCGAGTAGAGATAAAGGTCGAGGTGTCCTGAAAGAGACATGTCTGATATGAGAGGCGGGGACTAGACTCCCAAACCAGAGGATGAATAGTGAGACACCACCCTAGCCCCTACTTCAGGTGTGCAATGAGGGTGTTGATGTTAGATCATCGTTTAGATGTCTTAACCTTCAACGTGTGCTCTTTTGTTCCTTATGAGCTCTGGTTGGCCCGACCTTTCCTCGTCGTGGGCTAGCGAGGTCAAGTCGAGTAAGCTGCTTGGCTCATGGCACCGTCAGGATGCGTGCCCTCCCCATTGGTTTCCAAGAAACACACACACACACACACACACACACACACACACACACACACACACACACACACACACATATATATATATATGGTATCCCCGTACCTATCTTACTGTTTTTTAAAATGACGTGTCAACGTGTCGGTATTGTGTCGTATCCGTGTCGTGTGTTGGTATATGTGATTCTTAGGTCTGAGAGGATTAAGGTTCTGCAACACAAGCTTTACATTAAACCAAAAACTTAATTGAACTGGCGGTTTAAATTTATTTTGTGTATTATAAACTCAATGGAAGGTAGAAATAAATGAATTAGCAAGAGTAATTCTTGACCGACCAAATTATATATCATTTTTTAATTGATTGAGTAACGTGTCATTCTTTCATAACTGATGTTTTTCCCTCTTTAAAAACCAACAAATGATTGACATGATTAATTGGTCAATTGAAATCTAATTTAAAATTTAGTCAATATAAGATTACTCAATTGAGAACATGTAAAATGGCGCATGTGAAGATATCCAAAAATTACATGATTTTCGTAAATGAGAGCTTAGATGCAAAAATACATGCATCTCAGACTGATACAAACCATGGTGTAAAATTTCATTTTGTCGTTAAAGTAACATGTCTCATAATTCATGAAACTTTGTTCAAATGTTGTTGGGAAGAAATATTCTTAAGTTAAATAAAGAGTAGCTTGTGATGTACGGGAAAGTCATAGTTGTCAGCTTTCTAATTTGAATATTAAGCCAAGAAATACTAATTTATATATAATTAAATAATTATAAAAATATTACCGATGGAGAAAATCATGAAGTTGGTCGTTGGTTGAATGGTTTCAGAGGAATATTTTCTTTGAAGCAAAGGTACCAAAGCTATCGCTAGTGCTGCTGTCGTCGGCGGTGGTCGGGGAATTTTCTGGACGAGTTTGACGCGAGGATCTCCGACGGTCTATCATCAGTTAAGCTTCAGCTTGCAGTTTCTTTAACTCCGACTCCACTGGAATTTCTCGACTCGTGAAAAGGTAGATATCTCGGAGAAGAATATGATCAGAAATTACATTTTTCTTGGCCTTCTTATGCTCTAGAAACCCTAGTGAGTTAGTTGCGATCATTTTCTTCTAACTCTCTTCCTTTATTTCTTATTTTGGATGTTTGTTTCTGAGCTTTGCGTTTTCTTTTTCACTTCATTTCTTATATCGTTCGTGAAATTACTTTTGAATTGTTTTGCTTCTCCTGGTATCATTTCTCCAGTAAATGCATTCTCATGTTTCCTAGTTTGTTGAGATTGATGGTTAGGTCCACTAATTGTTATATTGTTACAATATCTACGGCTACCATAGATGACGCGGTTTCTGTCTAGTCGCGTCCCTTCTTGCCCAACCACATATTTCTGTAGCTCCGTCTCCTTCCTACTGACTTCCGATTTTTCATCCTTGATGTTGATGCTTAGTGTCTGTCCCTTGAGAGTGCAGCTCTCCGACTGTGTATGGTCATGTTTGGTTCCGTATATCATTGATAATTAATATGCCTAGAGTGGTCAACATCGTTTTGGTGGAGCCTTATATGTCCCTTGTAGTTAATAAAAAAATGGAGTGACGGTTCATGACCGATCAAAAAAACAAGTGACAGTTCATGCTTCCTGAATATGTTTGTGAACGGCGGTTGGGCTTTATATAATGACGTCTGAGGATGATATCTTCATGGATCAGGTATCTTACTGATAAAAAAATCTGCAGAATTTTCAAAATTAGGGATGAGTCATGTAATTATATTTCTCGTTATATTTGTTTCTTTAACCACATGATAATTGTTAATTATAATTCACACCATAAATGTATGCTTGATTTGTGGTTGCAAGTGTGCAAGTGCAATCTGACTTCTATACCCATATTTACAGTTCACTTGGTTGCGATAATTTGAACCGAAAAGAAAATGTGGTACTAATCACAGTTGTGTTTATATGAAGGAACTTTCTCTGATTTCACTCTTGTAATTCAACAATTCTATTGATCTACTTGACATAGAGCAGTGTCGATATACTGGACATTCAAAGCATATATTTTTCTTCATTGTTTTTTCAACTATAACCCAAGTTATGTTTGTGTTAGGTGTATCTGTATCTATCTTATTGAATTGATAGGATACACTGAAAATTTTTAAAGTGATGAGATATGGTTTTTTTCCAGTACTTTATTACAGCATTATTTTTCAGTTATTATATTTTTGCTCACTGTTCTTCAATTTATTTATATATAATACATGTAGTTGAAATGCTACAGACTTGTTAGATGACTTCATTCTGCATAATTATACTTGAATGGAGATGGATTTCTTTTCATGTCACAGGGCATTTGCAATTTTTGGTTTTGTTGTATGAAAAAGGTTCAAGTTTTCTCACCTTACGGCATATGCCATGTTTTATCTTTTCTTGGGATTAGGGTATTTTCACGGACAGGAAGGAGGAGCACGTCACCTGCTTCTTTCACATTGAGGGATTTGTGCTGTGCTTTTCTGCTGATTGCCACTGCATACTACAAAACAATTTCTGCAAGTTTTCAACTTGCAAAGGTAGTTTTAGTTCTTTTCTTGTCAAGCTTAAATTTGTATCTCCCTGAATTCATGGTTCAGGATTTAAAGCTTTTGGATTGAGATTTTTGTTTCCTACTGAATGAGGGAATGCAAGGAATTTAGTGGTTTATGCTCCAATTACACCTTCTCTTGTTGCTTATGGCATGACTTTAATTTCTTAGCTCTGGAGTTTCAATAAGGATGCAAAACTCATCTGATGAGCTACGAAAAGATGCAAACTCTAATTCTGATGGAAGTGAAAACAGTGAATTTGTGAGGTTGGTCATTGCAAATGAGGAAGGAATTGTTGAATCGGAGATATTACTGCCTCAAGCAGAATCAAGGATTAAATCTTGGAAATGGTGGATGAAAGCCTTACTATGGTGCATTGTTCTTCTGACATTCGCTCTTGTTTTTTTCAAGTGGGGAGTGCCATTTATCTTTGAGAAGGTATTTCCTTGTGTTGCATCTCCAAAATTTCTTTTGTTGAATCTCCTCTGGAACAACCATTATAAAGTAATATTGGTATTTTATTTTCCATAAATCTGAAGAGTTGTGCATTATATAGTTGTTGGAATTCATCCTTTCTGCTGCTTACTGTAGTTTGACTCATGCATCCAAATAGCATTTAGCTTTCGAGCTTGAACATTATCGTTCTTAAATTTGATGTTGATTTTATCATTTCAACTTCTTGTTGATGTTGGTTTGATGTTGGTACTTCGAGCTTGTTGTTGGTTTTATTATTTTTACTTAGGTAAGAAAATATGATATTATCGTTCTTCTCTGCTTCTTGCTAGATAATATAGCTTGTTTCTCATCATACCAAGTCTGATTAAGTGTTGGCTTAAAATGGGTGTTGCTATCAGTAAGATATTCTCTTAGAAACAAAACTGATCTAAACCATGAAAATTTATTTTGTTGCATAAAAGAACGTTTAGAATATAAGTTGAACACTTAAAAAGTTTACATTTTATTTAAGCAAACAAGGAGATATAGTCCCGGATATGGACGTCTGCATCATGATAGCAAGGGAGAAGCTTGTTCTATGGATGACAAACTTTAGAACAAATATTTAATAGCAGCAGTACTAGCACTAGTGTTACTATTCCGTTGTTAGTAAAATTAATAGTAAAGTCAGTTTTTTGAATCATATTCATTCTAAAAGAATTAAAATGATAGTGACAATGATGATAGATATTATTTGTACAACCTCGAAGTCTTTGATAACATATCCTGAACGTGTTTATTAATTTCAATCTAGGTTCTCCTCCCTCTGCTGCACTGGGAAGCGACTGCCTTTGGTCGCCCTATGCTTGCTGTTGTGCTAATTGCTTCGCTAGCTTTTTTCCCTGTGTTTTTAATCCCGTCTGGCCCTTCCATGTGGTTGGCTGGGATGATTTTTGGCTATGGCCTTGGTTTCGTCATAATAATGGTTGGAACAACTATTGGAATGGTCCTACCTTATTTGATTGGATTGCTGTTCCGTGACCGAATTCATGTAAGATTCTCTTCCACTTTTGTTTTCTACCAGAGAAACATTTGATTCATACCGTTAGGTCTTCTGTACTGTACGTGATTTTTTCATCTCTTCACAACTATGCAGCATTGGTTAATGAGATGGTCGCAGAAAACTGCAATGCTTAGGCTAGCTGTGGAAGGAAGCTGGTTTCATCGGTTTCGAGTGGTTGCTCTCTTTAGGATTTCACCTTTTCCATATACTATTTTTAACTATGCAATTGTGGTAACAAGTATGACGTTTTGGCCCTATTTATGTGGATCAATTGCTGGAATGATACCAGAGGCATTCATTTACATTTACAGGTTCGTTTTAGTCGCGTGTTTAATTGCTTTTGACGGTTGTTGAAATTTCTGTTTTTTTTTTCATTTGATTGGTGAAGTTCTGAAAATTGGCTTTCTTAAAATGCCACTGAATGAGTTCTCGTTTACTTTTTGGTTAGGAAATAAGCTGTTTTCTCAGGAGACTGAAAATATTCCAGCAGTTTTGTTTCTTATTCTTTCGTTTTTCGTTTGTTTAAAATATTCCAGCAGGATATTTTAGAAAAAAAATTCCAAAATGGTTCTTAGATGCTCTTGTCAAACAGGTATCGAGCTTTGGTGCTTTAGTGATTGAACATGCATACTTAGTTAAGACTTCTTTCTCATCTTTTTTGCAGTGGACGTCTGATGAGAACATTTGCAGATGTGAAGTACGGTAACCATCACTTAACTACAGTTGAAATCATATACAACATTATCTCTTTCATTATTGCAATTATTACCACAATCGCTTTCACTCTTTACGCTAAGAGGGCATTAAGTGAGCTTGAAATGGCGGAGATTAGTGAAGAAGGTTCTTCTTCCCGTTCTGGTAATTTTGAGATGGGGAAGCTTCCCCGTGAAAGATACAAGTAGGCTTCAAATTCTTATAGGATGATCGCTTAGTAGGCCAATAGATTTGGTAGCTGTAATAATAATGATTTTGATCAGGTGTTCTGAATTGCTTTATCTCTTTCTTCTATTTGATTTTATCTTTGTAATTACAGGAAGAGATAATTAGAAGAGCACTTTGATTAGCAATGAAAGAGTATGATGTCAGAGAACTCTTATTCTGTTGTTCCCTTCAACATTATATATATATATATATATATATATATAGAGAGAGAGAGAGAGAGAGAGAGAGAGAGAGAGAGTGAGAGGTTATAAAATTACATATATCGCATGTGTTGTTTGATCAGCTGATTATGCTTGACAAGCTGAAGTATTCAGTTTAAGCTGTGATTTTGGGGCTTCTGTTATGAAACTAACACAAATCATGTAATTTTAGCATTCCTATTAATTTTGTACTACAATTAATGAAACAAATTTGTCTGCAACGGCATTGGTGTAAATGAAGTTCTTAAATTTGGTGGAGGAACTATTTCAAAGAAATAATAAGTTTCATAATTTGACATCATAAAAGGTCCAGCTAGATAATATATCAAGTAACTGTTTGTACAGGCTGGTTATATATGGCTTGTTTGTGAACACGTGTGCTTATTTGTAAAAACTTCAACGATTATGCACATGGAGTGTGATGGCATAACAAGCAAAGTTATTAACTAAATTGAACTACTCGTTTGTAGTACGTTCCAAACTATGACCATTTTTTCATTTTCAGTCTTCAAAATTTTATCAAATCAATACATCTCTTAAACTTTAAACATGATTGCAACACAACCATGTATTCCCACTACTTTACATTACACGTTAGGGAAGAATATGATTTCATATGGTAGTTTTACACATCATGTTGTGATGTGATAGGCAATATGCTCATTAGAAACAATTGTGAAACAGCACTCATGTTATGTTGTATTACTGGCGTCTCGACAACTCCAAATTATGTCCTTTATTGTAACGGATCATCTTATTTTTCAGTGCTTTCTCAGCTATTTCACTAGTGTTTCAAGGAGTATCTATAGACGGCCTGGAAATGGACTGCTAGCTGTTGTGCCTTTCTGTCATTGTCACTTACAAAATCCCAAATTCTACCAAGATCATATTTAATCAAAGTAAAAGCAGAGAGACCTCATCAAGTAACTAAACATTAAGAGATTGATCCACCATTACAGTGATCCACCCTTACTACAGAAAAAACTCGGTAGAAACAATAGAAAATAGTGGAAAAATTACACTGGCAAGAAAGAGACAGTATCCAGACTTATTGTCAAGTAATTCCATAGTGTTTGAATTCATGTGTTTAAAGAATACAAGACGATTTCATACATATGTACTACCTATATCACAAACAGATTAACATATTTTGGAAAAAGGAAAAAGAAAAAGAAAAACTTTAAAACTCTTGACGCCTCCAGATATCCATTCTCAATCAGATTGTCTTGTAAATGTCTTCTTTTACCATATGCTTCTAGATCATTTTGCACTACACTCAGCTTTCATGTAAGAAGAAGTTTCAAGACCTATTCCGCCAAGTTCTTTGGCATACTCAGTAGCAAAGATGATCAACAGTAAGAATTTAAGGTTTCCAAGGTGCTGGGGGCGGTGGTGGAGTTGGAAACATTGGAGGAACAGCTGAGAAAATTGTGTTCTTATCAATCCTGTTAGTTTTTTCTTCCCCTGACAATGCCACGAGTGCAGCAACCAATCCGGCATTGCCAGCAATAGTTGGCTCTGTGTAATTAAAGTTTGTACGAACATCACGGAAACCGTCATGCTTGTCAGGACCAGCAACCATTGCTCCCACAATTGTATTTGGGTTTGGTTTTGAAGTATCCCTCCATTTCCATCCTCCTTTGCAGTTGTATTTGATATTATTTTTAGGGATAGATGCTCCTCTGTGATGGACATGCTTTGGGTAGTGATTTCCAAAACCCACAATGTAGCTCATTTTTCGTGGATTTTTTCCAAGTATATAATCAATCTGCAGAATACAGGAGTAACACAAGGAAAAAAAGGGATAAGAGCTCATGATCAAGAAGAAATAAGGGAGGGAAAATGACATTTAGTTCCACTCAATCAGAAAACTATTAGTTTCTCTATTAAAATACAAAATTTTCCTTCACCGTTTTCTACAAAACTGGTTTTGGAATCTGAAAATGATTTCTGACAATGGTTTTAAAAGAAGAGAGGAGGGCATTTTGGAATCTAAAAATGATTTCAGGTTAGATTAGAGATGGAACAAGGGCAAATTTGCTACTAAAATTTATTTTAACGAACATTACAAACCTGGGTCTTGGCGAATTGACGTAATACATTAATGGAATAGAAGTCGGGTCCACAGTACCATCCGGGTGTATCTGCAGCTTCAAGATAATCACTGTATAGTGTAGCTAAAAAGGCTGCATTGACTACATATTGAAGTGGCTGTGGCCTTCCATGATTTAATTGGATCAAGCCTCCTGTAAAACGGCCGATATTAGTAAAGTGACATCCCAAACTAAAGTAGAAACACCATATGTTCAATGATAGCATACCTTTAGTTCTATTAAAGCTTGTGAAAACTGGAAGGTAGGAGCACATGAATATGCCAGTCTGGTTGTGAAATGTCCGCAACATTTCCTCATATGGATATCCAGGACTCAAGAACAACCGCAAACGGCTTAAAAGTACCTGAAATTTTTATTTTTTGAAAGATCAATATAATGATTGCAAGTAACTAAGAAGATCTTCACAAGTCCAATTTTACGGAGGGAAAATTAGAGATGGAACAAGGGAAAATGGGTTTTAGAATATTCAGAAAGATGGCTAATACTCGAGACTTAATTGGACTTCTTACCAAATTATCCAAAAACATAAAACTGACATATGCATACAAGAAAACCAACCATTCATAGACCTAGACTAAAGTGACTATATCAACTTATAAAGCGCTGCTAATAAACTCAATTTGTGTAATAGACAGCAAAGATGCCATTTACATAATCGACTAACACTTGACATAGTACTTGCTTTTACATATAAATGAATTAATATAGTCGGGAAAAACAATCATGTTCAGACCCAATATCAAAATCAACCACGTAAGCCAAAATGCAGTATTAGCTTAAACAAATCAAGGTTCTGAAACATATTCATGCAAATGAGAAACTCCAAATTCAAAAAGTCACCTGAGCACCAGCAAGCTTGTTGTCCCAGCTTAGCACGCCATAATCAGGTCCACCCCAAAATGCACCAGCGTGTTTGGCTAGAGTAGGGTGGGTTGCAAGTGTAAGATAGGAAGAATTCCCAGTTGCATAGTACAACCAAGCTCCACCCCACACGAACTCATCCCAATAACCTGTTGAGTTGTAGAACATTGCAGCTTCTGAACCTGCACTGTATCTGGCCCTCTGATCCCTGGCAAACTTAAAGAGTGTTCTAGCACCATGGACAAGTTTCTGTGAGTAGGCCTTGTTATCTTTGAACACAATAGAGGCGGAAGCTAAAGCAGCAGCCATCTCTGCAGCAAGATCTGAACAGCTGTGGCACTCAGTCACACGTCGTGTATAATCGATGTCCTCGGGACGCATCCAGCAATAATGATCGTTCGGAGTAGTACTTCCTCCACTAGTATCTCCACTTCCAACCTGTCGGAAGAGGGGAAAAACTACTGATCAGGCTAAACACACAAAATGCTGCCGGTAGTTTATAGACCTGGGAAAATCAAGTTCTCAATAAGGAAAGAGTTCTTTTTCCTAATTTTCCCTAAAAGATATTAGGAAATTTCTCCAACTTGTTCTCTAGTTTGCTTAAATGATACAAAGACTGCACACCCCTATTCTGAAAAATGGCGCGGATCTCCCCATTTTAACATTTCATTGACAAAAAAACCCAAAACCAATATTTCTTACACCAAAGCAGCAAAATGTATTTCAATACTTGATTTTCCCTTAATTTTTGTGGCCATGCGTGAGTGTTCTAACCCGAAATCATTTTTCAGAATACATATTTCCTCCTCTCTTCTTCTAAAACTATTTTCATAAATCATTTTCAGATTCCAAAGCCATTTGTGCAGAAAATGGTTAAGGGTGTTTTCCTATCTGAGTGGACCTAATGTCATTTTCTAAAATCAGGGGAGTGTTTGTGTCTCCAAACAAATAGACCTGACTCATCTCAACTCAAGGAATGTTGATAGACACAAGAAAGACAGAAGTAAAAAAAAACCCATAAATAGTTCACCAAATGCGTTAAACAGCAGTACCCAAAAAAATTGCTATTGTTGCTTTGCTTACCTGAGCAGCAATCCTGTCTATGTTATCGGCAGAGTTATTGAAAGTTTTGAGCAGATAATCAGTTCCCCACTTAATAATTTCTCTAACATGGTTTAGCTCCCCAGCAGCTTCATATTTTGCACTGTATTCAATAACACTCCAGCTTAACATGGTCATAGCAAAAGATTGAGGGAAATTGAACTTAATTGCATCTCCAGCATCGTAATAACCACCAACTAGATCTTTCATTACAGTTGATGGATCATTCTTGCCGTCGTTTGTACAGGAATTACCCCTCCATGACACATTATTATGCTTAGGAAGCTTCCCAGCTACAGTCAGAAGAAATAAAAAGATGAAGAACAGCAAAACCAGATGAAATTAACTGAAGGGTACTTAGATCCAGAGCTCCAGTTGTAAGCAATGGATACAATAATCAAAAAAATGATTTCTTAATTTTCTTAATTACCTTTTACCCATTCTAGATCTGTCGGTGGATGATAAATATTTTTTTAGCTAAATTAAAAAATATTATTGTTGAGTGAGACTCAGGAGAGAGACGGACCAGATCTCAAAGGAATAGACTAAAGACGGCAGTACCAATTGATACTATTTATCATTTACGAATGTTAACATTATTTTAATCATAGTAAGACCTGATCTACAGAAAAAGAAATTCAGCTGATTTCCGATAAGGAAACGCAACTGATTCAAGTTAAAGAAAAAGCAAGTAAATTTTAACAACTTAGCAATTCAGATATCAACACTCTAACAGATCTGATGAAGTACGAAGAAACTCAGAAATCAACAGATCAAAAAGGAAAGAATTAGAAGAAGAGCCAATCAAGTAGTAGTAGCAGTAGTAGACCAAGAGGTTATGAAGACGTACATTTCTGAGCGTTGAAGAACATGAGGGCCTTGTGGAGGGCGACAGTGTAGTTGTCGGGAGGAGGGTGAGGGTGGTGGTGGCGGGGTACAGTCTTCACAATCAGCGTAATTAAACCAGCAAGCAAGCCAGATACCAGCAAAGTTCCGACAGTCCAGATGAAGATCTTACGGCTAACGATGATGCATCCCAGATCTACATACTTCTTCTTCTTCTGCTCACCAGGCCCAAGTAACCAACTCTGCTGGGTCTCGTCCAGAGGACGAGATAAAGCCGCCCTATCCAAATCATTGAGATTACGGCTCCGATCATCGTCAGTCGCTGAATCCGCCGTGTTTATCTCCAGCGGACCACCCCACGGATCCCTTCCGTACATTCTGTCACAAAGAACGTTCTGTCTCCTTCACTCAAGCAATCCAGTTAGTACCAAAAGAGCAAGCGAAAATGAGGCGATTAAACTCAAAACAGAGAATTTATGAACAAAAAATAAGCTCCACCGACACCCAGAAAATGGGTAATCCGGAGATCTGAAAGAGAAAGTCGAAAAAGAGCTGGGTGGAGTAGGTATAAATGTAGGAAAGCAAAGGTAGAGAGAGTGAAGACAAAGCAAGCAGTATAGATGGCAATTTTATATATAAATCCAACTTGTTTTTATTTTCTTTCAAGTTTTAAGTTTGAGTTTGTAAATAATAAGTGATGAGAGTGTGAATTTGCATTGCATTGCATGTTTAGTCAGTCTTGTTGACGGTGCTTGATTAGTAGTCTCAATAATGGACTAATTTAATCATTTTCATTATCATGCTGCTATGCCTTCTCTTCATATTACCTATTATTATTATTATTATTATTATTATTATTATTATTATTATTATTATTATTATTATTTTGTTTTTATTTTCCAGTATTATTATACTTTTATTGGTTTGATGCTGACAAGTCCGCTAATTGACAAGGACAGCCTGTCTGTCTTCTAACATTTTTTTACATTTCATATTTCTTCTTTTGGATATTAATTTCTTTCCAATTTTAATTGTTGGTTGGGTCATTTTCTCATGTGGGTTTTTGCTTATTTTCCACTTTGATTTAATTCTAAGTTTAATCTATTTTAGTGTTAACTTTTAGTTTACTATTATTCAATATCAAGGATGTGGATTGTCTCCTATAAACTTAACCAACTACATATATACTTGATTATTTAGGATCATCAAATTAGATATCTACGTCTCACAGATCAGATTCGACGGTCGATTTATTAAACAATACTGTTTTGCTGGAAGACAAAGAATTCAAATACTAATTTAAGATTGATTATGATTTCACATGAGGGGATATTTGATGTTTAGATCCATTGGTGATCGGTAGAACTAGAGAAGCATCTAATTCCAACTAACCAATTACTATTTCTTAATTTTCTGCAGCTGGCAGCATCTTACTGTCCTCAATTGCCTCTCTCCCAACCATCCAGCCCAATTTCTTTTTTCTTTTTATTTTCCCCCCTTAAAGAAAATCATTTGCAAATTACAACCCAAAATATTTGACTTGCCGACACTCTAAGATATCCCCTTCCCCACCAATACGACGTTGAAACCAAATCTGCAAAATTTTTCTATGTATTTATAAAGTCATCTTTATTATATTATGTTGAAATCATTCAGATTTAAGTATTCATAAAATAATTACTAAAGTTTCAATCACTCCTTTAATTTTTCAAAACAAGTTTTAAATCAATCGAGTTTAGTCTATTTTTTTAAAAGATTTTATAGTCTATTTTGTGTATAAAATAATATGTAAATAATGGAATATAGACGAAAATTATAACTTTAACATATTTAATACTTACGTACAAACATCACACCTGTCTCAATATCATCATTTTTATCCATTTAATTTATAAAATAGTTAATAAATAAGGTTCACCATATACTACCAGTGGCAATGCACCTCACACATGCATGTCAGGAAAGTTGGTATCAGGGTTATGATTAGTCTTGGTTATAGTACTGTTTATATCCTTTTTATATTAAGCATGCATGGTCACACACACACATGTCTGAACTCAGTTCTGCATCAATACAATCCGTAGCAAATACTGTAGCATCCACCTCTGAGGTAACTGAATTAATTGCATATTAGGATGTAAAAGAAGTCTTAGATAAATGGACAATCCCTAAGGTTAAACCTGACACAATTTATAAAATTGGAACCTTTGATTTCACTAGCCGTAAAATCATTAAAACATTTGAGTATGCCATTCCATTACAGCATAATGATGATATTTTATATCTGTTGCATTTGCATGATTTATATCCATTCATGCAAAAATATAAATATGTTCATATCGGCTTAGTACAAATTGCATTAAAACCTTTAACTCTGTTAGGATAGAACATCAGCATACAATGCACCCTTAGAGATGGTAGGTGTCTGAACTGGAAAGCTTCCCTTATGGGAGCCATAGAGACTAGTTTATCTCATGGACCTATTTATTTTAATATTTATCTGAATTTAAGTATTGTTTTATCTGACAGCAATCTAGCCAAAGTACTTGAACTTAAAGTTCAATCACATGGCTATGATTATCTTCCCGGCTCATCTCCCTTTGCTATCCTCTTCAGGATTCATCTTAAGGTTTTGACAACCTTGAATCCTTATACCAGAAAGCAAAGTGAGCAAGGACATATTGTCCTTATAGATACTAATCTATTTAACAGTCAAGTGGCTGTTCCTCGCATGATTCCCTGATCTGACATCACCTTTCCTGACACCTGGCAAATTCCCCAGGCTGTCCCTACCAGACCTGTCATCCGACAATCTCTTGATGATGTCATCCAAACTCAAGGTGGCAATGTATACCTTCATTTTCAACGACCACCTCTGCCTCTGACAAGAAGCTCTTCTAGTCTTAGTCGCCAAACTATACCCCTTATCAGGTGGATCTCCCTGAATCTTCTCGGGCCTCTTTCACTGAACCCTCTAGATCAGAGGAATCTGATCATTTTTCCCCCCGGAGGATCAGATTAGAGGAATTCACATCAGCGAAAATCAGATTCCTCATGGTGTTTATGAATCCACCATAAACAGAAGGCCTATGAGTCCAACCGAAAGTGACATGCAATTTCACATTTAAATGGATTTTACACCCAATAGCATGTTAAGACAAAGTCTTCACCAGGATTTTATGCAACCAAAATATAAGGATTTCAGAGATTGGTATTTTGCTAACCATAATCCTCAACAGCTCTTAGATCTTAAGAATCTGTACTACTTCCAATTAGAACAGGATCAATACATTCAGTCTTTCCCTGAATGGTATTACCAGCTCACCCAAAGAGTCAAAATAAAGGATGACCAACAGTTACAAGTTCTCACCAATATACAGAAAACTTGTATTACCACTACTGGTAGAACTTACAATTCTATTCATCCACCACCTTTATCTTTAGAGCTGGCTCCAGGACATAGTAACCAAAAACCATTGGTCATTAACCCCTATACTGAGGTGCCAGATAAGACCAATCATCAGGATATTGTTAAGGTAAAAGATATTGTACCTGTAACCAAACAGAACAATTACACCAACCTCTTCCTTCAAACTGTAGGAACTCAGTTAATTAGGATAGAGGAACATGTTTCTCAAATTCAGGAGATCCAATCTAAAACTCCGCCAACTGATAAACCTAAATTAATTATTGAACCTGTTACTCTTAAACCTCCTTTAGATGTCCAGAATTTTAAATTAAAATCTAGTAAGAAGGAGGAAGACTTCATGGAAACCATAATGGACAAGATCAAGAATTTAAAGATCTCTACACCTGATAAAACCACACCTGAATCATCATCAGGACAGTTAAACATGATGAATCAGGATGAACCATCTAATCCTGAAGAACCTGAAGAGTACTCCCTCTCTCAAATTTTAGATATTCAAAAGAATTTTGTTGATTCCATCAATAAACTATCTTCTAACTATTCCAAAAGACCTACTACTCGTACAGCTTTAACTGGACCAAGTAGGTATTATTATCCCAGACCTACTCCTCAAGATATCTTATATGAAGAATACTTTCTTCATTCTCAGAAACCTGACCATGGTAAAACCTTCCACGAATGGAACATAGATGGTAAAACAGAATATCAGGTCTTCGAGACCATTCATCAAATGATCATGTACTCTTCTGTTTGTAAACAGAATGAGAATACAGATCACCAGATCTGCAGATTCCTGGTCGACGGTTTCACAGGAATACTGAAAGGCTGGTGGGACAATTGTCTCACTGAAAGTCAACGCCAAGAAATTTTAGACTCTTTCAAAATACATATTGACCCACTTACTGGTACTCACACCAGAACTGAAGATGCCTGTTATACCCTGGCCCAATCCATTATTCACCATTTCCTTAGCCTAGGAATTGTCAATACGGATAGACACAGAGAACTTCTTCAAAATCTGAGATGCCCTTCTCTGACTCACTTTAGATGGTATAAATATGTTTTTCTTATGAAAGTCATGCAGAGAAGTGATGCAAACAATGAACATTGGAAGGCAAAGTTCATTGATGGCCTCCCAAGTCTTTTTGCTGAAAGAGTAAGAAGAAAACTCCGAGATAAGCATGATCAAATGGACATCCCTTATGATCAATATACTTATGGACATCTCATTGCCCTAGTAATAGAAGAAGGACTAGGATTATGCAATGATATGAAACTACAACATATGATGAAAAGTCAGAATCTTGACAACAGAAAAGAATTAGGTGAATTTTGTGATCAATTTGCCTATGATACTAAAATTCATTATCCAACCACTTCTTCTTCCAAACCTCCTAAAATTTCCTCAAAGCATCCTAAACCGCATAAAAAATATTTCTCCAAAAAGAAATTCAAACATAAAGAACCCAAATATAGATCTCAACCACATCAAAAATCTCATAACAGCAAAGTCAAATCCATCTATTATGAGTGTAGATTAACTGGACATTTTGCCAACAAATGTCGTTCTAAATTCAAAAGAAAACTTCATGAGTTAACTCTCGATGAAGAAACCCAACAAAAGATTCTGAACTGCCTCTCTGATGACAGTTCTACGACCAACTCAGATGATGACGTTGCTTATATTTCTGCTTCTGAATCTGATTCCTCTGTCACATCTGACCAACCTGATCAACCTTGCTGCAGCTCTAAGAACTGCAATGCTATAACAGAAACCAATTATTGGAAGGCAATAGTTGAGATGAACGGTTTAGATCTGAAAGGTCCAGGTCTAAATATTTTAACTGACACTCAACGATCTCTTCTTGCCACAGCTGATCAAATTACTGATCCGGAAATGAAACTCAAGTTTCTAGAAACTTGCTACAAGGAATATTCCACTCCTGAGATCAAACCTGTAGAAAATTACAGTATAAAAGAATTATTAAACAGAATTCAACCGGAGTATATACCCCATAAACCCGTAACCATTTCTGATCTGAAAATGGAGATTAATATTATAAAATCTGACATCCAGCAGTTAAAAACTGTACATCAAATCTTTTCTCACGAGTTAAATCTCTTCAAACAGTCTTCAGCCAAAGGGAAAGCCCCTGTAGTCTTCCCAGATCTACCTTCACCAGATCCGCCTGGTCAAAGTCAACCTTTGACTTCTCCAGATCAGCCATCTCCTAGTCAAAGTCAAAGTCAAATTTTGACTTCCCCAGATCAGACTTGTCAGATCTCACCAGATCAGACAAAAGAAAATAATCCATATCTCTTCCTTCTTAACCAGGTAACTTTTCAGAAATGGTATACAAAGATTACCTTGGTAATCAAACCTGATTTCCTCATTACTGACGTCGTTGTCTTAGTAGATAGTGGTAATGATATGAACTGTATTCATGAAGGATTAATCCCTTTAAAATATTTTCATACAACCACTCAATCTCTCATAAGCGCCAGTGGGAATTCTATGAGAATTCAATACAAAATACCAGAAGCACTTATCTGCAAACAGGGAGTTTGCATACCTGCCTCATTTGTGCTCATAAAGAAAATGACACAAAGTATTATATTAGGCAATCCTTTTCTCAATTCTATTATGCCTATTACCAGAATTGATACCTCTGGTATCCATACAGTTGTTGATACATTTGACATTTCCTTTGAATTCATTACCAAACCGTATACAAAGGAAGTAGATATTATCAGACATTTGATTGATAATAAGACCAATCAGATTAATTTATTACAAAAAAAAATACACTTCTTAACTGTTGACCAACGTATTCAACAACCAGCAATACAAAAGAGAATTCATACTATTCTTCATGAATTCCAATCTGAAACTTGTAGTGATATCCCAAATGCTTTTTGGGATAGAAAGAAACACATCATCTCTTTGCCATATCAGCCTGACTTCAATGAGAAGAATATTCCTACCAAATCCAGACCTAGCCAAATGAAAAAGGAATATTTAAAACTCTGTAAAACTGACATTGAATCTTTGTTAACAAAGAAATTAATTAGACCCTGTAAATCTCCTTGGAGTTGTACTGGTTTCTATGTAAACAAAAATGCTGAGATAGAAAGAGGATCACCTAGATTAGTGATCAATTATAAACCATTAAATGATGCATTACAATGGATTAGATATCCAATTCCGAATAAAAAAGATTTACTAGATAGACTTTATGATTCTGTGATCTTTTCAAAATTTGATCTGAAATCTGGATTCTGGCAAATCCAAATAGCTGAAGCTGACAGGTATAAAACTGCCTTTACTGTACCTTTTGGCTATTTTGAATGGAATGTTTTACCATCTGGTGTTAAAAATGGTCCATCTGAATTCCAGCATATTATGAATGATATTTTTAATGCTTACACTGAATTCATTATCTGTTATATTGATGATGTCTTAATTTTCTCATCATCCATAGACCAGCATTTTAAACATCTTAATATACTTAAGCATGTAATTATTCGAAATGGTTTAGTATTATCTGCTCCTAAAATGAAATTATTTCAAACAACTGTTAGATTCTTAGGCCATAACATATCTAATGACACTATTATTCCTATTAACCGTAGTATAGATTTTGCATCTAAGTTTCCATATGAAATAAAAGACAAAACCCAATTACAACGCTTTCTAGGAAGTTTAAATTACATCCGAGACTTTTATCCCCAATTAGCTCAGGATACAGCTCTGTTAACTCAGAGGCTTCAAAAGAAACCGATACCTTGGACATCAGATCTTACCTTAGCTGTTAAGAATATTAAAGCTAAAATTCAACGATTACATTGTTTAGCTTTACCACATCCGTATGGAATAAAATTGTAGAAACTGATGCCTCTAACTTAGGTTATGGAGGTATTCTGAAACAGTTAAATCCCCAAACTCATAAAGAAGAATTATTAAGATTCACCTCTGGTACCTGGAAAGGACCAGCAAAGAATTATCCAACAATTAAACAAGAATGTTTAGCGATTGTGAAATGTGTCTTAAAATTTCAAGATGATCTTTTAAATCAACATTTCCTTATCCGTGTTGATTGCTCTACTGCAAAACAGATTTTCAAAAAAGATGTTCAAAATCTTGCATCAAAACAAATATTTGCATCATGGCAGAGTATTTTATCTAGCTTTGACTTTGATATTGAATGTATTAAAGGTGAACAGAATTCTCTTCCTGATTTTCTAACCCGTGAATATTTACAGGAAAAATTCAATCATGAGTAACCGAGGAAGATGCCGTAGCTCTCGTGGGCGCGGACGTGGCAGAATCAATCTGCAAGATCCGAATGATGGGATTTTCCGGCCTTCAGAATTCCCCAGTGTTCAAGAGGCTATTCGTAAGAGTACAAAAGAAGTCCTCTTGACACCTGAACAGTATATACTTAACAGAATTACTGAGGAACTAATCCTCATTATCGAACCGAATGATGAGAAATGGATGGAAGATCCATGGAAGATAAAAAATCGTTATCTCTCCACACAACAGTATCCAACCAGGTTTGAACACTATATATATATATGAGGCTATAGTAGTTCAATCTGGAAGCATGGAAATTAGACATACTTTCCATGACTCAAACCGAAATACCAGCCCAATTACTTTTAGTAAGGTTGTCATCCGCAATTTTATTTCCATTAATCAATGGGGTTTACATCCTCGTACCGCCAAAACAATGGAAATACACCAGAAAACAATTAAATACAGTTATTGGGATTATATTGAATCCTTTACCAATACATTTTATTATCAAAACCCGATAAGAAACCATACATGGTTTATCCGTATTTGTCCTAAAGTATTAGACACAGGATTACCAAACTGGTTCCTCCTTTGGTGGGATAAATTTGGTATTACCTTTGAGACTGTACCAGAAATTTTAAAAGCTGAATTTAAAGAGTGGCATTCCTAATAGGCCCTTTTCCAGAAAAATAGTACTGTCTCCAAAGCCTGGATATATTTTATCATCCGATTTAACATCCCATGGATATGGAAATGGGATCTGAAATGTGAATACCAGAATGGTATACCTTTCTTAAAACGTATCTTTTGGACTAAATGGTGGGACAAAGGTATGAATCCCCACATACAAGAATTAATTAAACTCATCAAAACTCATGCCCAAGCATGTTATGAATCCATTCCTAAACCTGTACCAGAACCAACGAGCAACCCCTTCCTAAATGCTCAAAACCTGCTTAAACAACAATTTTCTCACATTAGTGAACAAGAATTAGCTGTTAAAACCATGGCCTTTGTCAAAAACCAATTCCTTCATGTTTTTGGTTCTGACACAACCTCTATGGCCACATCCAGTACCAATCCAAGTCCATCAAGACCATTATCCGTATCACCTCCTCCTGCCATCACTGATCTCAGTCTAGACATCAGTCAACATAATGCTTTCAGCGTCCTTGCTGGTGAGAGCCAAGACCCACTAGAGCCTACAATTGCTGACTTCTGGGATTCCTTAGCCGCAATCATTTCTGACCAGTTCGAAAAGGACAAAGACCAGAAAGGGAAAGGCAAACTCCACTAAGCCTATCTGATGAGCTGTCCTACATACAACAGTAACAGACAAAGGGTTCTACAGTAACTCCCTTAGCTGGCCGACACAAACAGTAGCAGACAAAAGATTCTACAGTAATTCTCTCACATCCGAACACGTGGACGATGCTTACCACGCCACTGTATGTTATGTAATTATTAAAGCATAGACTACTGTTGTATAGTTACTTTTAGCTTAAGTTAAGTTACTTTTTATCTACGAGTGTACTCTACTTAACTTACTTTCTGTATTATAAAAGGGCCTCTCACCCTTGTTGAGAGTAGAACTTTTCTTTCTTATGCAATAGAATGCTCATGTGTTGAGCTCTTAAGTTTGCCTTACCCTCTCTCTCTCTCTCTCTCACTCCTCTCCTATTTCTGATCTGCTCACACCTGCACATATCACGTTGTTGTCACCAGGAGCGCCAGTGCTCCCTTACCGTAAGTTCCTTCTTCCCCATATCATCTGTTCATGAGACCATGTATATATTAATGTAAACGGTATATAACCATGACTATAACCTCTACTAATCATGATCCTGTTGCTAGCCTAAGGCACTCAATATGTATCTATTATGGTTGAGGAAGTACTCACTGTACTACAGTAAGGTCAGGAAACAATCAATGAACACTGAATGGGACGTCACCCAAGTCGCGTCTGGGTAAGGTCTGTTGAGCAGAGATTGCGTTAAGACCGTTGACCCCTGTAAAACGTTGACAGACGTGCTCAGTGTAAGTTATTTTGTTACCTGATCTCGCTGAACCTACAGTGTTTTGCCTCCTCACATGGTGGGTGCGTGTTGGCGAGCGAAAGTTGGTATCAGAGCCATGATTAGTCTTGGTTATAGTACTGTTTATATTATTTTTATATTAAGCATGCATGGTCACACACACACATGTCTGAACTCAGTTCTGCATCTATACAATCCGTAGCAAATACTGTAGCCTCCACCTCTGAGATAACTGAATTAATTGCATATCAGGATGTAAAAGAAGCCTTAGATAAATGGACAATCCCTAAGGTTAAACCTGACACAATTTATAAAATTGGAACCTTTGATTTCACTAGCCGTAAAATCATTAAAACATTTGAGTATGCCATTCCATTACAGCATAATGATGATATTTTATATCTGTTGCATTTGCATGATTTATATCCATTCATGCAAAAATATAAATATGTTCATATCAGCTTAGTACAAATTGCATTAAAACCTTTAACTCTGTTGGGACAGAACACCAGCATACAATGCAACCTTAGAGATGGTAGGTGTCTGAACTGGAAAGCTTCCCTTATGGGAGCCATAGAGACTAGTTTATCTCATGGACCTATTTATTTTAATATTTATCTGAATTTAAGTATTGCTTTATCTGACAGCAATCTAGCCAAAGTACTTGAACTTAGAGTTCAATCACATGGCTATGATTATCTTCCCGGCTAATCTCCCTTTGCTATCCTCTTCAGGATTCATTTTAAGGTTTTGACAACCTTGAATCCTTATACCAGAAAGCAAAGTGATCAAGGACATACTATCCTTATAGATACTAATCTATTTAACAGCCAAGTGACCGTTCCTCGCATGATTCCCTGGTCTGACATCGCCTTTCCTGACACCTGGCAAATTCCCCAGGCTGCTCCTACCAGACCTGTCATCCGACAATCTCTTGATGATGTCATCCATACTCAAGGTGGCAATGTATACCTTCGTTTTCAACGACCACCTCTGCCTCTGACCAGAAGCTTTCTAGTCTTAGTCACCAAACTATACCCCCTTATCAGGTGGATCTCCCTGAATCTTCTCGGGCCTCTTTCACTGAACCCTCTAGATCAGAGGAATCTGATCATTTTTCCCCCCGGAGGATCAGATTAGAGGAATTCATATCAGCGAAAATCAGATTCCTCATGGTGTTTATGAATCCACCATAAACAGAAGGCCTATGAGCCCAACCGAAAGTGACATGCAATTCCACATTTAAATGGATTTTACACCCAATAGCATGTTAAGACAAAGTCTTCACCAGGATTTTATGCAACCAAAATATAAGGATTTCAGAGATTGGTATTTTGCTAACCATAATCCTCAACAGCTCTTAGATCTTAAGAAACTGTACTACTTCCAATTAGAACAGGAACAATACCTTCAGTCTTTTCCTGAATGGTATTACCAGCTCACCCAAAGAGTCAAAATAAAGGATGACCAACAATTACAAGTTCTCACCAATATACAGAAAACTTGGATTACCACTACTGGTAGAACTTACAATTCTATTCATTCACCACCTTTGTCCTTAGAGCTGGCTCCAGGACAAAGTAACCAAAAACCATTGGTCATTAACCCCTATACTGAGGTGCTAGATAAGACCAATCATCAGGATATTGTTAAGGTAAAAGTATTGTACCTGTAACCAAATAGAACAATTACACCAACCTCTTCCTTCAAACTGTAGGAACTCAGTTAACTAGGATAGAGGAACAAGGTTCTCAAATTCAGGAGATCCAATCTAAAACTCCGCCAATTGATAAACCTAAATTAATTTTTGAACCTGTTACTCTTAAACCTCCTTTAGATGTCCAGAATTTTAAATTAAAATCTAGTAAGAAGGAGGAAGACTTCATGGAAACCATAATGGACAAGATCAAGAATTTAAAGATCTCTACACCTGATAAAATCACACCTGAATCATCATCAGGACAGTTAAACATGATGAATCAGGATGAACCATCTAATCCTAAAGAACCTGAAGAGTACTCCCTCTCTCAAATTTTAGATATTCAAAAGAATTTTGATGATTCCATCAATAAACTATCTTCTAACTATTCCAAAAGACCTACTACTCGTACAGCTTTAACTGGACCAAGTATGTATTATTATCCCAGACCTACTCCTTAAGATATCTAATATGAAGAAGACTTTCTTCATTCTCAGAAATCTTACCATGGTAAAACCATCTACGAATGGAACATAGATGGTAAAACAGAATATCAGGTCTTCGAGACCATTCATCAAATGATCATGTACTCTTCTGTTTGTAAACAGAATGAGAATACAGATCACCAGATCTGCAGATTCCTGGTCGACGGTTTCACAGGAATACTGAAAGGCTGGTGGGACAATTGTCTCACTGAAAGTCAACGCCAAGAAATTTTAGACTCTTTCAAAATACATATTGACCCAATTACTGGTACTCACCCCAGAACTGAAGATGTCTGTTATACCCTGGCCCAATCCAT
The DNA here is from genome assembly GCA_003255025.1 of Datisca glomerata. Classification (NCBI taxonomy): domain Eukaryota; kingdom Viridiplantae; phylum Streptophyta; class Magnoliopsida; order Cucurbitales; family Datiscaceae; genus Datisca; species Datisca glomerata. The sequence goes on from QANY01003199.1 coordinate 135,872, forward strand.
TATTCACCATTTCCTTGGCCCAGGAATTGTCAATACGGATAGACACAGATAACTTCTTCAAAATCTGAGATGCCCTTCTCTGACTCACTTTAGATGGTATAAATATGTCTTTCTTATGAAAGTCATGCAGAGAAGTGATGCAAACAATGAACATTGGAAGGCAAAGTTCATTGATGGCCTCCCAAGTCTTTTTGCTGAAAGAGTAAGAAGAAAACTCCGAGATAAGCATGATCAAATGGACATCCCTTATGATCAATATACTTATGGACATCTCATTGCCCTAGTAATAGAAGAAGGACTAGGATTATGCAATGATATGAAACTACAACATATGATGAAAAGTCAGAATCTTGACAACAGAAAAGAATTAGGTGAATTTTGTGATCAATTTGCCTATGATACTAAAACTCATTATCCAACCACTTCTTCTTCCAAACCTCCTAAAATTTCCTCAAAGCATCCTAAACCGCATAAAAAATATTTCTCCAAAAAGAAATTCAGACATAAAGAACCCAAATATAGATCTCAACCACATCAAAAATCTTATAACAGTAAAGTCAAAGCCATCTGTTATAAGTGTGGATTAACTTGACATTTTGCCAACAAATGCCGTTCTAAATTCAAAAGAAAACTTCATGAGTTAACTCTCGATGAAGAAACCCAACAAAAGATTCTGAACTGCCTCTCTGATGACAGTTCTACCACCAACTCAGATGATGACGTTGCTTATTTTTCTGCTTCTGAATCTGATTCTTCTGTCACATCTGACCAACCTGATCAACCTTGCTGCAGCTCTAAGAACTGCAATCCTATAACAGAAACCAATTATTGGAAGGCAATAGTTGAGATGAACGGTTTAGATCTGAAAGGTCCAGGTCTAAATGTTTTAACTGACACTCAACGATCTCTTCTTGCCACAGCTGATCAAATTACTGATCCGGAAATGAAACTCAAGTTTCTAGAAACTTGCTACAAGGAATATTCCACCCCTAAGATCAAACCTGTAGAAAATTACAGTATGAAAGAATTATTAAACCGAATTCAACATGATATACCTCATAAACCCGTAACCATTTCTGATCTGAAAATGGAGATTAATATTATAAAATCTGACATCCAGCAGTTAAAAACTGCACATCAAATCTTTTCTCACGAGTTAAATCTCTTCAAACAATCTTCAGCCAAAGGGAAAGCCCCTGTAGTCTTCCCAGATCTGTCTTCACTAGATCTACCTTCACCTCAACTATTGCCGATATGAACATAGACGACAACAATGGAGAACAGATATGATGCATAGACGACAACAATGGAGAACAGATAGACAAATCAGTCCATGAATCTAAAAACAACAAGCTTTTCCCGATTTGATTTTTTTCTAAAAAAAACTTCAGATCTGAAAATCCAGATCTGAATCTGAAAAATGGAGAACTCCTCCATACTCCTTGACAATGGCCGTCTTCCGACAGACCACTCCCTAGTGGAGTCGCTATTGTTTCGGGAGTGGATTTTGAACCGGATCAGGTACATGTCTAGTAATTGGAGAAGCCTTGGGAATGTGAAGGTCTAGCGTGAAGGAAATGATGAGCATCCTTAGTGGCCTAGACGGTGACAACCGTCGGCAAACGCACCTCCATGGTGTTGCCAAGGAGAGGGAAAGAGAGAGAGCCCCAAAATGTGTGTGTATAATGTCCAAATATCCAATCCCCCTCAATAGGAGTGTTAAGCATTTGTATATAGAAAGTAGGGGGTAAACCGTACTTTAGGATTGGTCAATCAATGATTTCCAAGTGTAACTAGAGGCCAACGTATAGGACGATACCACGTGTTTCTAGGTTCATCCTCAACGAGAGGACATCACATTTAAAGCCTACTGAGGAGGTCATGACGGAGGATCGACACGACGAGCCTTATCCTAATCCTACCAAGCCGTATCCTCCAATTCATTTCCAAGGCGGTAAGAGTTCATCCAAGTCTTGTCACTTGACTTGACGGTTACGGGTAAATAATCATAGGGGTCTGACCTGGGCGGGTGGACCCAACGGGTATGTCAAGGATAGAAATCCATGTATAAGCGCACCACATGTAGTTTCAGAAAAGACACACTCTTCCCTTGACATTTTATTTTGTAGACAAAAAACTCCAAAAATGTTAATTTGTGAACTAACGGCGTTAATTTTTTTCTAAAATACCAATAATACCCATAATCAATCATTTTGCTAACGGTTTTATGGTTATATCAAACACAAAATTTCAAGTTATATCAAACCCACGATATAACCCGAAGAAGAGCGTGGGTGTCATGAAATAAGGAGAACAGAGGGGGTCGCAAAGCAACGAGAAGGAGAAGAGGAGCCGTGAAGAAGAAGAGGGCCTTTGGTTTTAACTTTTGAGTAGCATCGATTTCTGTGTTTCAGTACTGGTTTTAAGTTTTGCGGCATTGAGAAGCACCTTGGCATAATTCTGTGGAACAAATCTGAGTTATATTAAGTTTCTCTAATCAATTTGATATCAGCTCTGGTAATGAGAATTTTTTGATATTTTGTCAAATTGGTTGTTGCCGTGTTTCAAAGTTTGTCAAATTTGAATGGAAAAGTCAGAGAGATGGATAGAGAAGTGAGGGATAGAAATAGAAAGTTTTAAGAATGAAAGGTACTGTCTAGGAAACATGTGGGTTCTGAAGAACTGAAGATGCATGGTTTATAAGGAACTATGGTGGAGTTCAAACCTTTTAACTTTCAAGACGACTTGTCTTCAGACGGTTTCTGAAACAATTGGACTTTTAAGTTCAATAATAACTTATCTGCTACAATTTTCTTCAAATTGAATTGTTGTCAACCATGACTCATCTTGTCTATATACACTTGCAATCTTCAAATTGACTAAGGCGATGGAGGAGACGACGAAGAAGAAGAATGTCATGGAGTTCGTGTTTGTGCATCAATGGTGTCGGGTTTTCTGGGGTTTGAAAGTCTTGGGATTTTTGGGTTTGAAAGATGGGGGTCTCGGGTATTCCTTCTTTTTTTTTTAAATTTCACATTTTATGTTTTTAGGGTTTGTGTTATTGAATATTTGGGTATGGGTCTCGGGTAAGGGTCATGATCTTTAAAGGTTATTTTAGTCATTTCATTCAAAAATAAACTATTTATAACAGATTGAGTCTATTTGTCTTTTCCTGAAACTACATGGGGTGTTTGAATTTTTTAGACAAATCTCAGAAGGTGTCCGTGTACTTTTCCCATAACAAACTAGTATTCAACTTTTAAAAAGTACTAGTTAATACACACGTGTGATACACGTGTAATTAAACATATTATATTTTTGAAAAAATTACCAATTTTGTCATCGTAGTTTGTCTCTATTTTTAGCTTGGCCATCGGATTTTAAAAAGTCTCAATGTCATCCTCTAAATTTAGTTAACATTTTGATTTAGTCCTTATGTCACCATCTGTTAGTGAACTTAGATAGTTTTCCTAACGTCACACGTTATGTGCACACGTGGCCCGTTATGTACACACATGGCGCATGTGGGACTTAACAATTACGCAATCAACAAAAAATAATCATCTCTCCTCCACCTCATCACCTTAATCAAAATGATGGTTTTGATTACAGTAAAATTCACCCCTTTCCTCTTCACCATTATCCAGCCGTGCAGCCTCACATTAATGGAGCGTCCTCCATTAAAAGAACTCATAGATATTAATAGAAGATAAGTAGTGAGAGAAGCAAACATACAAAATTTTCTAGCTCTAACTTGTAATCTTCTTCATGGATGAGATAATATTGTTAGGGGTTATGCCCTAAAAGCATGTGTTTTGACATTTGATATGAAATTTAATGAGGATTATATTGTTCTTATAATTTTTCTTTTAAATTATTGTTGAATAATTTATATAAATATCTAAAAATTCCATATTGATTAATGAGACTGTGATCTTGTATTAGTACGAGAGGATTAAGATCATAGATAATGAATAAAGTTGTCAGCAACATATTAAAGTATGAAATCTTTAATGAATGATTGCTAATACGGTTCACTAAGTATTATGAATGCGTGTGACCTAGATTCGGGTCATAGATGTGGATAGATATCATAGTAAATGTACTTTATATAATGAGATTATATATGACTGGACCGATGTGAATTAATATCTTTATCAACGTGCCGCTTATCATAAATACTTAATACACATCAATTCGATGATCATATGTAGATCAATTTAAATCCTGAGTAGTCATGAACTTCTATACATGCCTACTAGATCTTTTGATTCACTCATTAAAGTTTGTTTGTAAAACATGCTAGTGACTTTTATTTTGGAGATTCCGTGATATAGATGGCTGGGAACATGATCTTACAAGATTTAGAATTCAAGCTTTTCTAACGGATCGTATATTGGTTCACTTAAGTGTTAATTCTAGAACTGAATGGTTATTAAGCTCAAATTTATAATAAGATTACAAATTAGTCATTCGCTAGTGGATTAATGGTACTTAAGGATCAAGAGGTAATTAGAAGGGTAAAACATTAAATTTGACTAGTTCTAATTTATGAGCCAATAATTGGAGGACATGACTACATAAAATGATTATATTAGTGGACTACATGAGAATACTTTGTAAATATAATCTATAATATCTAATAATGCAATTCTATATTTATAGTGGAGTAATAATAGAATTAATAAATAAGTTTATTTAATTAAAAATTTTAATTAATAATCTAGTTTATTAGAGCTTAGATTATACGTCCATGGTCCTAAAGCCACATCTATACTACGCAGTCTAGAGTGTGAATATTTCAGGACATGAGAAAATGACTAACTTGCAAAAGAATTTTTATTCTCTCTATATATACAAATGTAATTTTTGGAAATTATATATAAATAATTATCGATTATTTTTCTAATTATCGATTAGTGAGACATAATATCTAATTTATGAAATTAGATAATTAAATTATTATTAGTTAATATTTTGGATCAACTAAATCTGTTATTTGTGAAATAACAGATAATTTAGTTGATATGGATAATCAAATATGTTAATTTTAAATTAACTGATGTCTAGATATTTATCTAGTTAAAATAAATATTCAATTTATAGTAATTGTCATGTGTCAATCACTGATTGAGTATCAGAGATTGACATTAACTATTCTAGTGCCATGTGGCACTACAGTAGTAGGGGTGTGATAATGTTGTGCCACATGGCACTACCGTGGTGCCGTGAGGCACTGTTCTGCCTCACATCACACTGCAGTGCAATGTAACACTATAATTGTGCACTATTATACAGTGGGTCCAACTGCATTGAGCAATTTGAAATGAAATACTAATTTTTTATTTTAATTATCTGAAAATATCTGATACGCCATTATCAAAAAATATATATATATATATATATATTATTTTGATGGCATCAATCAGATGAGTCAGTTGTCAATTCATCAATAAGAGAAATGAGTTGACAACACAATTGCTGAGAGTGATTTTTTTTCTACGATTAAGAGTTAATCAAATCTCTAAAAAGAATCATCATCATGTTCTTTTAGAGAATCTTATCACAAAAGTCAGTCTCAGTAAAATTCCTAGATCTCATGTGTTGAGTACATCTAGAGACAAAAAAATGTCTTCGTTATATTCTATGTGCCCACACACGTCCTAATGCGTTGATGATTGACTTGGAAGATCTTAGTGTAGATCTCAGAGTTTACTGATCGTTGGAACAATTTTGTTGGAATGAAGGATCGATCATTTTTGCGAGGACGTTTGATATAGACTATAAGAGGTATATGATTCCTAACATTGTATGTTATAGATTTAACTTATAAATATATAATGGATCTTGGCTGATTGAAAATTTTTTTCAATAAAAAGTATTTTTTTGGGTTATCCTAGCGTTGCACAATTTTGTTTTTATTAAAAGATTCGATTTATTAATTTTTTTTAAAACGCTTTGTGCGATGGCCAAAAAGATAGAGTTGAGGCTTTGGATTGCTTGTGTTCTCTTTTCGGCAATGAATGGAAGATAAGATTAATGAGTTTCCTTCAAGTCCTTCAAAGATCCATATATCTAGGGATGATTCTTTCATGCCATTAATGGGTCTTGAAAAAATGGGTTTTCTCCATTAGTAATGGTGGATCTGAGGTTGATTTGGAGGAGAGTAGTGTTTTGTTCTCTCACAAAAGTGGAAATGGTGAAAAGCCCCTTGGTGGTATTCTTTTGGTAGATTTTTTTTATCTTTCTTCCATGGGTTATGATGCTCTAATGTCCAACTTTTCTCACTATCTACCTTTTTATTTTGTTTGGTTTGTTTGATTGAAGACATTTGATTGTGAATTTGTGAGTATGAATTATTTTTTTTACATATGGAGCTTGTGGTATGATAATGGTGGTGGGTGTAACGCGGAAGAAGAAAGGATGGGAATTATATCCTCAAAGCACATTGTTTTTATTAAAAGGGAGAGGTTTTGGAGGGAGATGAGGTATAGGATAGAGAAATGTAAGTTTTTGCTGATTATGTAATTTGTGGGTCCCACATACTCCACATGTGCGCATAACATGCCACATCAGCAACCCGTCTAAGTTAACGAATGAAGGTTATCAGAAGGATGAAATTGAAACATTAACTAAAGTTAGAGGATGACATTGAGATTTTTTGAAATCCGATGGCCAAATTGAAAATAAAGTCAAACTACAATGGTCAATTTAGCTGTGATTATTACTTATAATCATGATGTATTTATGTGAATTAAATAGAAATATATAATACCATATTATTTATTTTCAATTTATTTGAATAAAATCACTACAATGTTTTATTGTTATTATTTGTGTTTGTTAATATATTTTGATTCAACCATGTTGTATCACATCATATATATATTTATAAGAAAAAAATTTAAGAGTGTACGTTAGAAATATGCTCTAAAAAAATTAAAGCACAAAATGATGTCGCTAGAATTAAGTTATTTATTTCATATTTTATTTTAAACTTTGATCGTCCATTTTTTCGTTTGTATTGCAAATTTAATTTTCCGTTTGTAAATTTTGTAACTATATTTATACAATTATATATTATTTGTTTCCATAATAATAATATATATTTCTTTACTAAAAGAAGTGGTATTATTTATTGTTAAAAAATGATGTTGTTTCACTTAAAAAAATTGTGTTGTTTTGCTTATAGAAATAGTATTGTTTCAAACCAAAAATTGTATTCATTGTTAAAATGGTATTGTTTTACTTGAAAAATGGTGTTGTTTGACTTGAAAAAATGATATTGTTTCAAATTAAAAGTTATATTTATTAGATTTATGGCTATTCAGATATACTAAAAGGTCATAGTTTGTGACAGTGGTAAAAAAATAATAGTAACAACAAATAAGAATGTGACAATGATACTCTTAGAAGGTATTTTAGGATTTATAAGAAAAACATGAATACATGATTGTGCAAAAAAATTTCTCACTTGCTTCCCCATTTTAATATATTATAGATTATAGATAAAATTACTAAATTATATACTATTTATCTATATTAAATTTATAAGTTTATGAAATTTTATACTTTTGTCTTCTACGAAGTTGTAAGATGGCCGACCATATTGTACACAATTTTTTCCATTTAAATGTATAATTAGTTAATTATGAAATGTGTATACTGTTAGGCCACATTTAGTTCACAGTATCTACTTTTGTAATCCCTCTATAATATTCTTGTAGTTGAATTACCACGTTTTTTAAAAGTATTCCTTAAATTAAGATGCAATCCTAGCTAGTTTTTATGCAATCTTAGTTTACAATATGTTTTACACAATTTAATTACGGTAAAAAATGAGAAACAATCTTAATTTACAATGTAATTGCAATCGCAATATTGGACATAAACTTACCTAGATCTCATCATACACGTGGTAAGATCTAGACCGAAGAATACATATAAAGAAAGACAGAACGAGGGTCGTACGATCAAGTATACGGTTAATAGAGGGATCTTATCTGAGAATATTCTTTTTAGAAGCTTATCAATTCTCCATTATCAGCTATGAGATAAGGGGAATTTGTTGTAATCTTATTGTGAAATTTTTGTATAAATAAGGGTATGTATCGTCTCAAAAAATCAATCAAGTACAAGCTCACTTAAACTCTTGAGTTCTCATTCTTTTTACTCTCTCAAATTTTATTATTTCTATTTGTACATGATCGATTCTTCTCTCACCAAAAAAATCCATTACATTTTGGGGCTTTCATTTAGAGCAAAAAGAAAAACTCAGGAAAAACTCTTCCAGAACCAAAAATACCTAGAATCATATCGAATGCTGCCCTCAATGAAGGAAACGGAACTAGGAACGGGGGTGATCACATTCACTAACCCCCTTCCACTAGCTGAGATGCTCCTGACAATGGAATACAGGAGAGGGAGCAATGGAATACTGAAGCGCTGCGCAATGAATGGCAAACGTGTTGGACCAAATCAACGCATTGCAGTAGGAATTGGGACAAACACATGCAGAGGTTAGCCAACGAACCAACAATGAGGAACAGGAGAACCGTTTAGAAGAAGACAGATAAGATTCAGACATGAAGATAATGAGAATAACATAAACGTGCAATACGAAGACGAGGAGATCCAGTCCCAACACCTTACGAAGGAGACAACGAGAGAAGCCCGTCCGCCTAAAATCATAAAGAAAGAAACGATGGAGGAGATAATAAAGAGAAAAGCCGACCTCAAGTCACTCACCCAAACTCCGTTGTGTCCGGAGATTCTAGCGGCCCCAATACCCAAAAAAATTGTAGCACCCACATTTAAATGTAACGAAATGAAATATGATCTGGTGGACCATCTCAAACGATTCAAACAAGTGATGGTGATGCATCAACTCAAAGATGAACTAATGTGCATGATGTTTTCCACTAGCCTGGACGAGATCGCTTTGAAATGGTATCATTCTCTCCCCGCACATTCAATTACCAACTTTACTATTTTGTCTTCTGTCTTCTTGGAGCAGTATTATACTTATTGTGCAGTAATGGAGGATACAAAATACCACTTGACCATCTCTGTCAAGAAAGGAAAATCCCTACGGGAATATACTCACAGATTCAAATACGAGATGTCTAAAGTGGAAAATTACGAAGACCGAGTGGCCAAATTGACTTTCAGACAAGGATTGGATCCGAACTCACCCCTCTTTAAAGATTTTTCGAAGATGAAGCAGTTAACCATGGTAGAGACATTCCAACAGGCATAAACCTACATCACATTAGAATAACAAAAGAGAATTTTGTTGAAACTAGCAGAGCAGAAAACAAAAGAGCAACGAAAAGGAGAACAGAGTTCCAGATACGATAGAAAGAGCACGGAGAGAATGGGAAGAGACAACGAGAGGGGCGAGAGCAAACATGAAAGAACAGAAAATTGAAGAAGACATGCTGATGCTATCCATCCTAGAGATAAAATCTATACACCTCTCATAATACTGGTGAATCAGATCTTTGAGATAATCGAGGATAAGCTTTGGTTGTAGAGGCCAGCCCAATCACTAAAAAAACACTATAAAGACATAGACAAGTATTATTCTTTTGACATAACCAACATACATTACACGAGAGACTGCTATCAACTCAAGGATTACATCAAATGAATGATTAAAGATGAATATCTTCAACAGTTTGTGAAGAAAGAGGAGCATAATTGGGAAACCGAGAGGGAAACCCATGACGAAGGAAAGCATGATAACGGGAAACAACCTCTTCGGATCGTCAATACAATTATCGCGTTGACTAAGTAGGAAGGAGCCACCAAGAAAGAAAGGAAGGCATATTGTAATAAACCCATATTGGAGGAACACTAGGAAAAAGGAAGCTCTTTGAATGACAATGGGAATCTTCCATTGACATTCGATGACCTGGATCAGGAACGTGATGAACGTCATAATGACACTCGAGTTATTTCAATACAGGTTGGTAACTATTTGTTGAGAAGAATATTGATTGATGACAAAAGCGCCATCAACATTTTACATCGGTAGACCCTTGAAAAAATGTCCATGGGAGATCAACAACTGCAGGTTCTGTCGCAACAACTGATAAGCTTCAACGGGGCCATAAGTTATTTTGAAGGAATCATTGTTCTTCCCATGAACACATAACCCTTTAATTATTTGAAGAAATTCATAGTATTGAACACCTCATCCCCGTACAATGCCATCCTATGAAGGACCTGACTGCACAAGATGAAAGCTATGTCGTCTACCTTTTATCAGGTATTAAAGCATCTGTCTCTAGTGGGGATCAAGATGATAAAGGGAGACCACGCCTCTGCCTGTATTTGCGCCATAACTGCACTAGTATCTGCCAGGAAAAAGACAATGGAAAAGAAAGCGGGGGAACAGGCTACAACTATCGAGCAATATCAATCACAGGAAGACGGATATGTGCGCCCAAGGTATGAAGCAGGAGAAGAGATTGAGCTCGTCTACCTAGATGAAAAAACTTAGAAGACAACCAACACCGGAGCTCACTTAGAGCAAACGGAGAAGAAAAGATTGACAGATTTATTGCAGAGAAATAAAGATATCTTTGCAAATACAGTACAAGAGATGATGACATGTATTCTTGAAAAAATAATATGTCATAAATTCAATGCAGACCCCGCTGTTAAACTGGTAAAGCAACGGAAGAGAAGTTTCACTCTAGAATGGAACAAAGCAATCAAATAAGAAGTGGAGAAACTTTTGAAAGCATGCTTCATCTGAGAAGTGGATTGCCAATGTGGTTATGGTGAAAAAAAGAACGAAAAAATGGAGAATCTACATGGACTTTACCGATCTGAATAAAGCCTTCCCCAAAGATGATTATCAGCTGCTTAGACTAGGTGGTGGATGTGACTTCAGGACACGTACTCCTCAGTTTCATGGATGCCTTCTCCGGATATAACCATATGAAAATATTCCAAACCGATCAAGAAAAAACCTGATTTATAACTGAACATGGTACTTTTCGTTATAAGGTAATGCCCTTTGGACCAAAATAATGTAATGCAACTTATCAAAGGCTTGTGTTCAAGATCTTTCGCAAACAAATTGGAAAGACCATGGAGGTTTATGTGGACGACATGCTGGTTAAAAATTGTAAATGGGAAGACCACATTGGGGACTTTGATGAGGCCTTCTCAATCTTAAGAGAAAGCCCCATCAAGTTAAATCCGGAGAAGTGCATATTCAACGTAGCAGCAGGAAAATTCTTGGGCCATTCAATGACACAACGGAGAATTGAGGTTAACTCAGACCAGGTAAATTCCATTATGGAAATGAAGTCCCCTAGAAATCGTAAGGAGATAGAAGGCTTGACGGAAAGATTGGTGGCTCTAAACAAGTTTCTCTCAAGATCAACGGATAAGTGCAAACCCTTCTTTGCAAAGTTAAGAAAGAATTTTGTTGATGGATGGGACGAAGAATGTGAAGATGCCCTCAATAGAATCAATGAGTACTTATCAACTCCCTCGCTGCTATCAAAACCAGTACCTGGTGAGCAATTACTTCTCTATGTAGCTATGTTGCAAATGGTTGTTAGTACCATTCTCATCAGAGAAGAAGAAAGGAAATAGAAACCTCTGTATTTTGTAAGCAAAAGCTTGGTGGTAGCTGAGACCAGATACAAAAGAATGGAGAAATTGGTGTTGGTTGTTGTAACTGTTGCGAGAAAGCTAAGACCTTACTTCCAAGCACATAGCATAAAAGTTCTAACAGACTCGCCAATCAGGAGTCTCTTGCACTCACCTGAATTAAGCGGGAGAATGGCGAAATGGTCAATTAAGCTTAGCCAATATGAAATCCATTATGAGCCGCGAACGTCGATCAATGGGCAAGTTTTGGCTGACTTTGTAGCATACTTCACCAGCGATGAAGGAGAAGTCAACAATGGACCTTAGATCGAAGGAGAAAATAGGTCCTCGAAGTTGTACGTTGATGGAACCTCAAATAACAAAGAGGTCAAAGTGGGAGTTGTTGTATAGACCCCATTTGGAGAAACGTTAGAACACTCCATTTCTTTTGGTTTCAATGCGTCAAATAATGAAGCAAAGTATGAAGCCTTGGTAGCAGGAATCTCCATGATATGGGAATTTGAGGTAACGGATGTGAAAATATGTTGTTATTCAATGCTAATTGTGAAACAAGTTACAGGAGAATTTGTAGCAAAAGATGAAAGAATGATAAGCTATTTACAGCGGGAAAAAGGAGTTATTAGGTCTGCTGAAAAGTTAGAAAAATTCATCAGATCCCAAGAATAGAGAACATACACGTTGATGCGTTAGCAAATTGAGGTCATCGCTATAACTCCCACACAAAAGGAGCGTGCCAGTAGAGTTTCTCGTAAAGCTAAGTATTTCACTCCCATTGAACGATGTAATATATGTGGAGATAGAAAGAGAACCAAGTTGGTAGGATGGTATAATCCGTTATTTAGAAAATGGGGCGTTACTTGAAGACAAGCTTCAAGCAAGGAAAGTCCAGCAACAAAGTGTCAACTACTCCTCACTTAACGGGTTATTATATAAGAGGTCTTTTTCAGGTCTATATCTAAAATTTCTAAGGAATAAAGAAGCCCAGTATGTGTTAGCTGAAATCCACGAAGGAATATGCGTGAATCATACTGGGAGAAGATTATTAGCTTACAAAGCATTGAATGAATGGTATTACTGGCCCAAAATCCACCATGACACCAAACGATATGCTAGAAGTTACGATAAATGTCAACGCTTTGCTCCCATAGCTAATATGGCTCCCGGAGAACTCGACACAGTGACAAGCCCATGGCCTTTCATGAGTGGGCACTTGATATTGTTGGACCACTCCTTATGGCTCCAGTTCAGAAACGTTTTCTATTGGTAGCAACAGATGATTTTACTAAAGGGATCGAAGCTTAAGCTTTCGCTAGAATTCATGAAGAAGAAGTAAATGGGTTCTTATAAAAGAATATAATATGTAGATACGGAATTCCCCGAATACTCATCTCAAACAAGACTTTAGTTCACAGGAAAGACGGTGAAGGCCTTCTGCGACAGCTTAAAAATTTCTAACCGATTCTCTACACTGCATTATCCACAAGGGAACGGGCAAGCTGAAAGGTCGAATCTCATACTACTTGAAAATCATGAAGAAATGACTAGAATCAGCCAAAGAAAAATGGGTAGAGGAATTACCGGCCATATTATGGGGGTACAGAACTACTCCTAGGGAGGCAACAGGTGAAACACCTTTCGCTCTGGCAAACAGAACGGAAGCAGTAATACTGGTTGAAATTGGGAGCATGACTATAAAATCAGAATTGAATGAGCAACAGAATGAATAACTTTTAAATGAAAATCTTGATCTTTTAGAAGAAAGAAGAGAAGTGGCTCTGATCCCGATGGCCCATTACAATCAGAATAGAAGAGCTTAACTTCAAAGAAAATTCTGAAGATGGGAATTCCAGAAAGAGGACCTAGTTCTGAAGAAGGTCTTCCAAACAGAATGAAAACTCGGGCCAACCCAGGTGGGGCCATATATTGTCAGTGGAATTGGTGGTAGCAGGTACTATCATTTAACGACAGAATAAAGAGAGGATTTGGAAAATTGTGCATTGTTATCCATTTGAAATGATATTTCATTTGAATTGCAAACATTTTATAGTGAATATTTTCCCGTGGTCTTTTCCCGCAAGGGGTTTTCACGTAAAAAACTTAGTGTCAACTCTCTCTCTCTCTCTCTTCTTTAAAAAACAATGATGAAAATAAGGACATAAGTCCTTGAGAGCGGGCGATTCATAAGTCATATTCTTATAAGGAAATAAGGGTGCAAGTCCTTGGGAGCGGGCAATTCATAAGTCATACCCTTAAAAGGAAATAAGGGTGCAAGTCATTGAGAGCGGACAATTCATAAGTCATACTCTGAAAAAGACGTAAGAGCACAAGTCTTTGGGAATGGACAATTCATAAGTTCTACTCTTAGAATGAAGTAAGGCGCAAGTCTTTGGGAGCGGACAATTCATAAGTCCTTCTCTCAGAAGGAAATAAGGGCACATGTCCTTGGGAGCGAGCAATTAATAAGTCCTACTCTCATAAGGAAATAAGGTCACAAGTCCTTGGGAGCGGGTAATTCATAAATCCTACTCTCAGAAGGAAATAAGGGCACAAGTCCTTGGGAGCGGGCAATTCATAAGTCATACTCTAAAAAAAAATAAGGGTGCAAAGTCCTTGAGAGCGGGCAATTCATAAGTCCTACTCTGAGAAGGAAATAAGGGCGTAAGTCCTTGGGAGTGAGCAATTCATAAGTCTTACTCTCAAAAGGAAATAAGGGAGCTAGTTTTTGGGAACGGGCAATTCATAAGTTCTACTCTCAGAAGGAAATAAGGGCGTAAGTCTTTGGGAGCGGGCAATTCATAAGTCTTACTCTCAGAAGGAAATAAGGGCGCAAGTCCTTGGGAGCGGGAAATTCATAAGTCCTACTCTCAGAATGAAATAAGAGCGTAATTCCTTGGGATCGAGCAATTCATAAGTCCTACTCTTAGAATGAAATAAGGTCGTAAGTCCTTGGGAGCTGGAAATTCATATGTCCTACTCTCAGAAGGAAATAATGGCATAAGTCCTTAGGAACGGGCAATTAATATGTCCTACTTTCAGAAGGAAATAATGGCGTAAGTCTTTGGAAGCGGGTAATTCATAAGTCCTATTCTCTGAATGAAATAATGGGAATGAAGGCACAAGTCATGAGAACGGGCAACTCACAAGTCCTGCTCTCAGAAGGAAAATGGGGTCATGCTCCATCAACAAAAGGAAACATGCACTACAATGAGCATATGTCCTTCAAAATGAATCAAAGAATAAAACTTAACGGAAACAGACTATTGGTTAGTTCTTCGAGGAAAGAAGAAGAAATATCCAGTGTTGAAAACGAATCCAGCTAAAGTTTGAAATCACTGTAAGTCATATAAAATGGATGATATTAGTTACAATTTGTAAGTCTTCGTAAACGGGTTTTGTGAGTTTTCGCTTAAATTATTGTAAGTTCTACTTGAAATTACTGAAAGTTCTTTTCAGTTTTGCTAAGTGTTCAAAGAAAGAACGAAATACTACAAATGAAGAATTTAGCAAAAGGTGACCTTCATTAGCAAATCGTAGAGACACAAAAACAGTTTTAGAATAAAATGCGTTGTAGGAATGAAAAGTACAAAGTACAAAAAGAAAAGAAGCCTAAGATACTATGACGGTTGTCTCAGCAGCGGGATCAATAGCATTGACTGTGACATTCTCAGTAGAGGCATTCATCTTAGCCTGAGCAAAAGGGTGTCGATATGCGATATCTTGGGGGGAATATTTGCTGAGCCATCCTCATAGCCTAGGCTATAAACCATCTATTCATCCTCATCAAACAGAGCCTGAAATTCCACCCCCGTTTTCTTCTCCTTCTCCTCTGCTCAGACTCTGGCTAGCTCAGGTGCTGCCAAAGAATCCTCTGTTGTCTTCAAAGACTCTTTAAGCTTTAGTCGCCCCTCCGCTACTGCAGCTACATCATGGGCCAGCTTTTCCATGGCTCCTTGGAGCTCGACCTCATTTTTCTTCAGCCGTTCATTTTTTGCCTAAAGGCGCTCGAGGACACCATGACATTCGGCAACTTCCTTTTTCCAGTTAACCACGGTGTCTTTGTAGGAAAGATAATGCTCTTGAAGAGCATTATGATGGACAACATCCTAAAGAGGAAAGCAAATGAAAAGACAAGTGTTAGTAAATTGGTAGACGAAATGTAAAGATAAACGAGGAGAAAGAAAATCATACCCTCATTAGATCATGGCTTAAATAAAAAAGAAGATTGTCAACGCCAAGACCATGGGTCGTCGCAACATCAGTCTCGAATTGGATACCACGAAGCACAATGTGAGCGGATCGAGGATCGTTCTGAAAACTAACAATGTTGGAATGGGAGGGTCACTAGAATACCTCTTCCATTTCTAGAGAGCAGGATCTTTAGCCCTCCCTTGAGAATCAAAAGCAGTGACAGGAGTTGGCTCGTGTTGAACGACTGGCGGGGGAGGAGCTGGAGAAGGAGTCACCGATCTCTCTAAGGAGCCCTCATTTTCAGTACGGGGGGAATGTGGAGATGGAGGAACATGAGGAGCTTGAGAGCAGCTAGATGTGTTTGTTCTCGAGCGTATGTTCCTTCGGCTGTCAATATTGCGAAACAAATTGCTGCGAAGATGCTTTGCCATCTCTGCACTCTCAGCATCCCTTTGAAATAAAATTTCTACCTTTTCTACCTTTTGCTCCTCTCATGAATCCGTTGACCTAGAAGAACCCAAAGCAGAATCACTAGAAATAAGGTGGAAAGAGGGAACAAGAATACCTCTCGGGAGTTCAGATGAAGATGGAAGAGTGGATGTTAAGGCAATAGGAATTGCAACTAGGACAAAGGCTACATTAACCTCTCTCCTCGGGTCAAGAAGTTGGTACCATTTCCGTTCCGGAAAATGGAAAGCAGCAGTTACCCTTTCATCAAGCACCCTTGTTGAGAAAGGCTTCTTGTTAGCCCTTTATCTGCAAAAGAAAAAAAATTATTAGTAGACGAAAATATGAAAAAAAAAAGTGAAGAAAGAAAATGAAAAAATAAATGTGGAAAATGGAGCTCCGAAGACTTACTGAAAATTGTCCAGTTTCTGGGAATTATCTAGTGGTCATCACCTCCCCAATTCCCGCCAACTTGCAGAGTGTCCCATTCCTAACATTTGTCTCCCTTCGGAACTTCAGTTATCAGAGGCCCTCTCTTTTCCAACGAGCGAGGGGCAATGTAGTAACTCTCATTTTGATGTTTGGCTATGTAACAACATCGAAGCTCGTCTACTCTAAAACCTAAGTTATATCTCCTATTCATGGCCTCAAAACCAAGAACTACCCGATAAGTACTCGGGGTAAACTGGGAAGGGGCAAGACCGGAGGTGGAGAAGAATTCTTGAAAAAGGGTGAGAATGGAAGTTTAAGACCTAACACTATATACATCGGGCTAAGAGTGATTTGGTAGAGAGCTCTGCACGGGACTCCTGTGGGCAAACTATCTCCTAAAGCGCATATGGCATCGAGGGGAAAGGCTTCTTGGTAGTAATCCATAAACTGCCTAAACTCCTTTTGGTTCATGACTAAGGGGACCGTAGGCTTAAAGACGGTATCGTCCTCCATAGCTCTCGAAAATGTTAAAACCAAAAAAAGGCAAAGAAAAGGAAGAAGAAGTAATGAGGAACTTACAAGATTGAAGATGAAAAGTAAAGGAAAAACGAAGGAAGAAGTCTTTAAATAAGCTGCGGATGTCAAAATGAAATCCAGTTCATTTCACAAGTATTAGAAAAATGCAATGAATGGGTGTCTCAAGGTACTCAAATCCAAAGAGACCCGTCGAAGAGCCATGATGAGCAAAGTGACGTACGACGAGACACCCTGAAATGACATGACAATGGACTAATGGGGAAATGACAGCTGGCGATGGAACATATAAAGTTTGTCAAAGGAAAATTCAAGAATCACGCCACGCATTTTTGGAGAGAGTTGGAAACAGAAACAGGAAGATGAAAGGTCGTCGCTGACAACAAACGGCTGAAAAGCTACTTGGTGAACTACGACGCATGTCCCTGAAGAGCTTGAAATGATAAAAAATGGGAAACAAAGCAGCAAGAAAAATGATTATTGCAAATTAGTGAATCGGGACATATCAAGCGCAACAGGAACATAAGACGTGACGGCATAAATGACAATCATTACACTTGAATGAAGGAAATTTCGTTGAGTGTAGGGGGCCAATGAACATACCTAGATCTCATCATACATGTGGTAAGGCCTCGACCGAAGAATACATCTAGAGCAAAGACAGAATGAGGGATGTACGATCAGGTATACGGTTAATAGAGGGATCTTATATGGGAATATTCTTTTTAGAAGCTTATCAATTCTATATTATCAGCTATGTGATAAGGAGAATTTGTTGTAATCTTATTGTGAAATATATGTATAATAAGGCTATGTATCGCCTTAAAAAATCAATCAAGTACAAGCCAACTTAAACTCTTGAGTTCTCATTCTTTTTACTTTATAAAATTTTATTATTTTTGTTTGTACGTGATCGATTCTTCCCTCACCGAAAAAATCCTTTACAGAATAAAATTATTTTCATACCATCATATAAAATAAAATAAAATATGACTTCTTCCTTTCATGATCTCTCTCATTTTATTTATTTAATTAAAATTAACATCATTAAAACTTAGTCTAGCATTATTAATTTATTCAAATATTAATCAAACATAATCAAATTAATGTTATAATTACACGTCAAAATATTTTTTTTTGTATAATATAACTTTAATGTCATTTAAATAACTTACTATTTTTTTTACACAAATTCACAACATAATTTAGCCTATATCAAACATAAAAATCATAAATTGTCACACATCATTACATATATTATAATGTACAACCAAACATGACAATTATATTTTATCAACAACTGAATTGCAATGATCATTCTATGTTGCACGAACGAAACAACCTATTAGTCCTATTTAACTTTCAATTATGCATACATAAAATAAATTAAAATGTATAAATATAGTAGGACTATATAAAAATCTATTTAGTATCATGCCAAAAAACAGGGGATTTGGAAAAAACTATGCATCCATTTTATAGTGTTCTGTTCTATAAATCAAAACTATGGCTGTTGAAATGAAAGATTGGATGACATCCGCTTCTTCTCAAATTCTGCGACCTGCATTCTCTGGCAACACTTGACTGAAGCGACGGCAGACCGCACACGATAACTCCAACATTTACATGTCCCCATTGTTCTATTGTGGATCCAAATATTTCTGCAAAAACCATTGTACATAAAGTAAACCCAAGACAGAGTTGAGATATACAACATTTTGAAGAAGCTTGAAATCAGGTGCAGATTTTATATGATCAAAAGGAATGGTAATTTCATCATGTACCTTTCTAATTACAATATAACATGACAACAACAGGACTCTTTGGTTTACTCTCATTTCATGGTAAGAAAATGAAACAACAGCTAATCCGAAACAGAGCTTGGAAAGATCTATCAAATAGGTGGAATGGCCTAGTTTTTCGAAAAACTACCATCTCGATAATTCATTTACAAGGTATGTCGGTATTCATGGCGGCGGTCTTTTATTTTTCTTCAAAACCAAACTGATTGACAAGAAGAAGCTAGGCCAAATGTTAGGCAAAAGACATTTTAGATAGAGTTGAATCATCAAATGTTATACAGAAGACATTGTGTTGTGATTACCAAGGTCTTCAATATTCTAATAAGATAAAGCAAATGTTGGTAAGACAGCGTAACCTGATTTATAACAAAAACATATTTTCATAAAACATACTATTTATTTCTATCATTAAGATATGGAAAAATTATATCCGGAAAAAAATAAACTTGGTCTATCCTTCATCCACTTCCCCCCATAACCTCACTGATTAGAATTTTGTCAAATTCACCCAAAAAAAATTCATTAATCAGTGCAGTTATGCACTCAAGTAAAACTGACTTCTTTTTGCTATGTGCCATATACTTATAGTTCAACTTTTAAAATCCTACTGCAATTAGGATGCCTTTTTTGGGTTAATTTCATTTCAGGAATGAATGAATCAACAAATAAGTAGAAAAACATCCATACCTCTGAAATCTGGTCTGCAGCCGTAAAGAATAGAACTTGAACTAGAGATAGTCCCCCGGCAAGCATTGTCATCGTTTTCTAATACTACTTTACTATGATGAATCAAGTTAATGTTCTCTTCATCTTCCTCAACTTCTTCATAATCTGCATTTCTTCTTTCCCAAAAGTGCCACAAACCAACCGCAAGACCCCCAAAGATGAAAACACTTATAACCATACAAGCTACAAAAAGAAGGCCTTTGTACCACCAATAAGATATGCTAAAAGGGTTTATGTAAAATTGGTCCAACAAACCCAAAGAGACAGCAAAACCGATGACACATAATACAACATAACTTCCAGACAATATCTTACTTCCGGTGCCAACTAAAACTGACATTCTCATTTCCTTGGTCTTTGAGAAATTTAAAGAACTCTTAGGAATGTGATTTACCTTACCGTCCTGCATTTACCAATCAGAATCCAAAAATAAGCATTAAAAGATGTCTTTTTAAAATAGGAAAGGATGGAGTAAATAAAATCGAGAAAGGATAGCTAGGCATACCAGTGTTGGTTCAGATTCTCGAGTAACGTAAATTTGAATTTCAATCTTCAACTGATCGGAGAAACTTGGACGAATCGATTCCATGTCAAAAGTGGAAAGAATTGAAAGCTCATCTGACCTTTTTACGGCCCAAACAAGTAATATGTTTCTTGGTATACAAGGTTTATTCTTCCCAACCCGATGGACAATATCACTCAAGATAGCTATGAATGGTGAGATCCCGCTGCCTCCTGCAATCAATATAAGTTTTTCGTACCTAGAAGGACAAGAAGCCAGTTAGCCCTCCTCATTAATATATCCAAAATCAATGGAAAAATAACATTAAATAGCTGAAATTCTACTAATAAGCTTTTGTGAAACAGATTCAAACTCCTACTAATTATAATGTGTTGAAAGAGTAAGTTCGAGTAAAAGGTAAGGCTGCCTTGAGAAAATATATTTTTCGGCAATTTTTAATAAATTGTCATCAAATAATACCCATTTATGATGTATAAAGAGAAGAGTACGTACATCAAGTGGTAAGGAGATTCATGACCATAAGGCCCCTCAACAGAAGCAATTATCTGAGAAGGAGATTGATAAGGTAACATTGTCTTAGATTCCTCCGCGAGAATTTCCGAGACTTTTCCTCTTAAACTTTCTGTCCAATCACCAACACTCTTTATAAGAACTGATAAATGATATTCACCATCCAATGGGCTTGATGACACACTGAAAGGATGCCATTGCAGCCAAGACATTTGCCGAACTTGAAGGAAGATGAAACTCAGAGCATTGTATTTGAGGTCTACAATTAAAAAGATGAAACTCCAGTTTATTTCAGAAGAAAATATATTGAAAAGTACCCCGAAAGAAAAGAGGAAACACTAGATGTCTTAAGCATGAATCTTACTTCGAGGTTTGGAGAGCACCAACTTCACCGTCCCACATGGAAAACATGTCGTTGAGATAACGTTTACAGCCTTTCTTGACTGGCAAAATCTTAGAAACCGGTCGACCATGAATAGAAATATTCCTCCAGAAGCCTTACTAAAATTGGTGTCACCAATATGCAAGGCAAGGAAGATGATGAAGAGTATATATAGTTGATGTGCATAGAAGAATAGCTCAAAATACCGCTTTCTAATAGGAGGAAGTGTTGTCACCCAAATTAACAGACCAAATACATAGCAGATAACCCCAGCAAAATTTGCACCGCCATCGGTTTTCCACTCTATTATCTGCATTTGTAGGCATTATTAAATTATAAATTCACAGTTTCATTCTCTAATACCTTTGTATTAAGTAATAAAGTTAATAGATATAATGAGGGAGGTGGGGAAACATAAACTGATAAGAAAATATCCAAAAACAATTGAAAGAAAATATTGAGGAACCTAAGAAGTTAAATTCATAAATAAAATATTGAGTTACAGTTGTCCAAAGTATTGTCAAACCAATCATGTCAATGCCTTCAGTTACCAAAATCCATACATCTAGGACTATACATGTAAAAAGAAAGTAGAAAATTGGATCTGTGAACTTACTTCGGTTGGTATTATGCGGCGTATTGCCCATACAATCATATAGCAGAGTCCATGAAGAGTAACTAAGAACATTATGAGATGCCCCAACCATATGTGATACTTGGTGGCATGCTCAAAGGGTATATCGATTAGGCGCAGAAGAATTGATCCTCTTGTTATAGGGAGAAGAAGAAAAGCCAAGCAGGATAATGCAATTAAACCAAAGCAATATGCAGACATTTGCAACATAAAAACTCTGCAGTATCGAGAATACACAAAATGTCAAAATAGAAGTTCCAAAAGACTGATCTTCAAGCGTAAACAGGGAAAAACATTGGGTATCACTGACGATCCAATTAGCCTAAGCGAAAAACAAATACCTCTTCTCTTCTGACGTCAAATCGCCATAACTAGGTAACATCTCAAAGTTCACGTCTGTATATGCAAAAACAGCCCATAGAACAAACACAACAAAGAGGAGTATGCCAATCAACTCAGCAGCAGAAACAACCCCAAATGGCCCATCCACCAAAACAGGGAATGTCCACAAGCTGAACCTTGGAGCCTTTTTTCTATAATAGGAAGAAATACTGTTATCTACTCAGAAACAGATGTACAACATGGAAATACAATAAACAACATAAAAAGAAGAAGTGAACTCTATAGAAATGACATACTCTCGCAATTCTTCATCTTGCTCTCCCCTACAGATGATAAGATATGGGACAGCAAGTAAAGTTATAATAATAAGTGGACCATTGTACAACAGCAAGACACTTCCTGAAAATTTTGCAATGCCAACATTTTAGAGAGCAGAGAAGAAAACAAACAGATATAAGAATGATGAAAAAAGAAATACCAAAATGAAAATGACCTGTTTCTCCAAAAAGAGTTCCACTAGTCGCAGCGACCCAGTCATCATATAGGCTAGTTCCAAAGCTGCTGGGAACAAGAAAGAAGAGCACAACCCAAGCGGTGAAAAGAATCAACATACTTGATTTGAGAACCCATTTGGCCAATTGTACAAAGAAGCAAGTTTTTCTCTCCTTCTCACTGCAACCTCCATTAGAAAGAAGAGGTTCAGAAACTGAGTGTAATTTGTCGACCGCCATGGAAATGAGAAATTCAAAACAACCCGACGTTTTGAGAAGGAACAAAAGCTTGCTGTTGGCATTGCCTCTTTAGATAACATATCGCGTACCTGAATTTCAAACTCCTCACCTAATTCCTCATACCGAAACATTAAGGATACCTCACTCATCATCTAATTTTCTTAGCAAACTGGGTGAATGGCCTGAGTTTTTGACGCTATAGACAAGTTAGAGAATGAAAGCGCTAGCTACCTAGCCAAACTGGGTACTGAGAAACGGCTTAGTCGGACGAAAATTGCAGGGAGAGGAAAATTAGTTGGTCAGTAGAAAAGAGCCAGAATATCTCGATTTTCAGTTAGGCATCGAATAGTAATCTATTTTGGCCGGATAACTCCGTTTATTTAAAGAGTTACGAAAAGCATACTCAGAGATACGAGACTCACTTATTTAGATACAGATTCTAAAATCACAATAAATAATAAAAATATATATAGATTTGAATTTCATGAAATCTTTTTCACATGATCAAATAAATATGTCATCCAAAATGAGTTTTATTAATCTTTATACTATAAGATTTTGAGGATATATTTGATTTTTCGCAGTCCATTCTAAATAAATAAAAAACGTAGAATCTCATTACTAGAATTAATCATAGTCAAAGTTATGAGATTCATTTAGAATCTTATTCGTTGAAATTCTCTTCCACAGAGATCAAGTAAACGTGTCATTCAAGGAAAATGAGTTTTATTAATCTTTATACTATAGGATTTGAGAGCATATTAGACTTTTTACACTCCATTATAAATGAATTAAAAATGTGGAATCTCATTACTAGTTATAGAACCAAACCTAGTCAAAGTAATGGAATCAACCATAGTCAAAGTAATGAGACCCACTTAGATATAGATTCAAAAGTTGTAGTAAATAATCAAAATGCTCATTTGAAATTGAATTTCGCAAAATTCTTTTCCAGTTTAATCAAGTAAATGTGTCGTTCAAGGAAAATGAGTTTTAATCTTTATACTATGGGATTTTAGGGGCATATTGGACTTTTCATAACCCATTCCAATTGAATAAGAAATGTGAAATCTCTATATTAGTTATGAAATCAACGATGATCAAAGTTATAGGACCCACTTAGATACGAATTCTAAACTCATAGTAAACAATCAAAATGACCATTTGAAATCGAATTCTGTAAAATTATTTTTCCACAGGGATCAAGGTAAACATGTCAGTCAAGGAAAATGAGTTTTATTAATCTTTATGATATAGGATTTTGAGGCTGTATTAGACTTTTCTCAATCCATTACATATGAATTAGAAATGTGAAATTTCATTACTAGTTATGGAATCAACCAATGCAAAGTTATGAGAGTCACTTAGTTACAAATTCTAAAGTCTTAATAAACAATTGAAATGATCATTTAAAATCATATTCTGCGAAATCTTTTTTCTACGAGGATCAAGTAAATGTGACATTCAAGGAAAATGAGTTTTATTAATCTTTATATCATAGGATTTTGAAGGCATATTAGACTTTTCACAATCCATTCTAAATGAATCATAAATGGAGAATCTCATTAATAGTTATAGAATCAACCACAATCAAAGTTATTAGACTCACTTAGATACAGATTCCAAAGTCATAGTAATAAATTGAAATAATCATTTGGAATAAATATCACGAGATCTCTTTTCACGAAAATAAAATAAATGTGTTATAAATGAATCACGTTACTACAGAAAATGATAGTTATATAGATATAAAATTCATGAAAAGCCAAAGGAATAATGTTACTATGAATAGTTGATCAATCTAATATTATAACATGGTCGAGTCTTGTAGAAAATAATACGGTTTGATGTCAATTTAGCGGGGAAAGTATAGTTTGTTGATTGATTATATGCTCGAAATTTTTTGAGACTTTTAACAGGTTTCTTGAGTACTTTAACTAAGAATTTTTTTTCACCTTAAAGGAATTAGTAGTTTCACGATACACGCTAATGGAGTATTGGGTTCATAATCTAAACTACCAAAAGATGCAACATAATAAGTGAAACTACAAAAGATGCATTGCATAACAAGTGAAACTACTAAAGATGTTGGAAATAATTGATTGCATTGTAAGATTAAATGGAAATAATAATAATACAATAATTTTGTAAATATAGTAATAACAAGATAAATAAATAGTTACAAATAACAATGTAAAGTCAGTAATTACGAAATGTAAATAAAATAAATACCATCGTTAAATAAAGCAGACAGAGTAAAAATATAATGAGAAATCAAATCGAGTCATATTTGCATAGCTTCTTAAAACAGTTACGCCACCTCATTTGTTGTACTAAGGTTGACAACGACGTCTCTTTTCCAAGATAAAACAGTTTTAGGCAGCTGAAGAACATCTAATTTCACCACCTTGATCGAACTAACTTGTCAGAATTATACCATCAGAGTAACGACGCAAAAACAAGTCTTGGATTGGAAAACCAAACAGAAAATAAATGAACCGAAACTGAACTGAAACCAAACCGGGACGAAACCAAGAAAACTTGAAGAAAACCTAGAAAAAACGTGGAGACCAAAAATTGAGAGAAAATAGAGCTAGAAATGCTTATTTGGTGTGAAAAATGAGGATGAGAATACCTCCTTTTATATTGTTCATGGAGGAGATATGTCATAAAATGCATTTAACCTATTAAAAAAGACCATTTAACAAAAATTAAGTCCAATTTTTTCCCTTTAAATTGCAAAATAAAAAACATTTTAGGCCATAAACTACAAAGAATATTCAATATTTTATATTCTTTGAGCTTCCTATGAGAATGAAAAATAAATCTGAAACAAAAGACAGCCCATTGGCCCATATAGAGAGAGGCTCTATACTTATCAAGTAATCACCATTGATACGAACATTTCTATATATATATATATATATATATATATCATTCCAACATTTCCTCTCTTTCCAATGTGAGATTTCTACAATTCCCACCTATTTTTCGATTCTTATTTAGCTCACTTTGGGAGATAATTTCTCATTCATTTCAAAGCCAATTTTGACAAATTAATAGTCGATTTCGATATACTCGCGGATGAGAACTAAAAAATTTGAATACCTTACACTTCTACATAGTGGGTCCTATCTAAAAATTGATCCAAACTTGGTCTACGAAAATGGTGTACACGATACCTATTTTTCCAATATGATTGAAAATTGACGACCAATGACATGGCATACATGGTGATAGAATTCTACATTCTGAAACCTGCATAGGATAGGTAGGTTTTACCCTTTAAACCTTCCCCTGTGTAAGTATGTTTACTTTACTAGCTGACCAGTAGACACGATGTATTTGAATTGTTCGACCTTTTGTGTAAACGATGACATACTACACACATGAGTCATCCCTGTCATAATTCAATTCTCGTGATTATGTTCATTTTGGTCATGAACATCCTCCTGGTTCTGCAAGAATTTATAAAGAAGTGTGCCCTTACAATTCCCATAGAGGTGGCCCCACTTCATTCCACATAGATGATCTCTTAATTTAAGAGTAAACGTATATTACTCCGCTCAGATCTCATAATTTCAGACGCATAAGAATCATTAAAAGCTTAGTTTAACTTGATCTCAACGAGTATCACTATTTTCATCGCAGGAATGGATAGGGAATATCCTCATGTGATCCAACTAAGTTTATACAATTAGTTTGTCCCTTTGAACCCAGATCTTGGGATTTTCAGTAACTAGGTTGGGTTTCCTTTGGATCAACTTATTTTTACACGGGTTTTAGTCACATTCCCATCAATGAATTTTTCAATTAACTCTCTATTTAACCCTTTAGTTAACAGATCTGCAATGTTATCATTTGACTTCACATAGTCAATAGTGATAACTTATGTCAAGAGTAGTTGTTGTATGGTAGTATGTCTACAACGAATGTGTCTAGACTTACCATTATACATCTTACTTTGCCGCCTTCTAATAGCACCTTGACTATCATAGTCTATGCAGATTGGTGGCACATGCTTTGTCCATCTAGAAATATCCTCTAGAAAATAGTGTAGCCACTCAGCCTCCTCCCCACATTTTCCAAAGCTACAAGCTCAGATTCCATAGTGGATCTAGCTATAGTAGTATGTTTTGAGGATTTTCATGCTACAGTAGCACCTCCTAGTATGAAAATATACCCACTAGTAGACTTCGTATCTTTCTTATCAGATATCCAATTTGCATCAGTATATCTTTCTAGGACCGTTGGATATCATGAATAGTGTAGTCAATAACTCCGAGCATATTGTAAGTACGTCAGTATTATTATAATGGCTTTTCAATGTCCAGCTCCAAGATGACTCATGAATCTACTTAGTTTGCTTACTGTATATACTATATCAGGTCTTGTACAGCTCATCAAGTACAATAGGCTACCTATCACTCTAGAGTATTCTACTTGAGAGATACTCTCACCTTTATTCTTGGACAAATGTACACTTGTATATATCGGTGTTTTTGATTCACTAGTGTCATCTTTGTTAAATTTTTCAAGAATAGAATATACCTAATAAGACTGGCTTAAAATAAGTCCATCTGATTTTTTTTTATTCCAAATATAACATCAGCAAGTCCCAATTCATTCATATCAACTCTAGACTAGATTTGATCATCTTATCATTACTTCCAATGATAAACATGTCATCAATATACAAACACACAATGACATATCAATTTTCTGCATCTTTAACATAGATACATTTATCACACTCATTGATTTTGAATCCAATTGATATCATGTGACTATCAAATTTCTCATGCTATTGTTTTGGTGCTTGTTTCAATCCATACATTGATTTGACTAATTTACAAACTTTCTTTCCTTGCCCAGGAGTGGAAAACCCTTCTGGTTGTTCCATGTAGATTTCTTCCTCTAAATCTCCATTTTTGAAATGCTGTTTTCACACTCATTTGATGTACTTCAAGATTTCGTAAAGTTACAATTGCAAGTACCATCCTAATAAAGTTTATTCTCAACACCAGAGAATATGTATCAAAATAATCAAGACCTTCCTTCTGCTTGTAGCCTTTAATTACAAGTCTAACCTTGTATTTATCAATTGATTCATCGACTTTCATTTTTCGTTTGAAAATCCATTTGGAACCCAAAGGTTTATAACCTGGTGAAAGATCCACTAGTTCCCAAGTATGATTTTACAAAATGAAATCAGATTCACTCTTAATGGCCCTTTTCCAAAAAAAATAGACATTTATTGAAGTTTACAGTTTCATTGAAATTTCTTGGTTCACTTTCAATCATATTGATTAAAAAAGCATGACCAAAAGACTTTTCTGTCCTAGCTCTTTTACTCTTTCTAGGTTCCACCTCGACTTCTTCATCTTGGTCCTCACTATTTTCTTCATCAATAATCTTAAGAAATCTTTTTGAAGAGCTTAACTCTTCCTTGGATTTGCAAGAAAATACATGTTCAAAGAATGATGCATTCCTAGACTCCATTATTGTGTTCTTGGGAATCTCAGGATTGCTAGATTCATATACAAGGAATCGATACACACTGCTGTTATTTGTATAACCAATGAAAATGCAATCAACACTTTATGCCTCGCTAAAGCAATGGTACCTACAGCAAAAAGGGGAAGATAGGACCAAAAACTATCGATTTCATTTCCATAACTCAATTGGGGTGAAGATAGGACCAAAAACACATTCGTCAGTATTTGTATGAAGGTTTTCTAGCTTTCAATAACTCAATGAGGTCTTATCCTATTTCTTTTTGGGTATCTTATTCAAAAGATAGTTACTCGTCAAAATTGCTTCTCCCCACATGTTCTTAGGTAATCCAGAACTGATCAATAATGCATTCATAATTTCTTTCAAGGTACGATTTTTACGCTCAACAACACCATTAAACTGAGGTGAATAAGGTGTTGTGGTTTAATGTATAATCCCATGTTAAGCGCAAATCTCAACAAACAACAATTCATACTCACCGCTTTGATCACTTCTTAGTACCTTATTTTCTTATTCAGTTGATTCTCAACTTCATTTTTATAGAGAATGAATTTCTCTATAACTTCATCCTTACTCTTTAGCAAATATACATGACAATATTTTGTGTTATCAACAACAAAAGTAATAAAATACTTATTAACTCTTTTTTGTACAAATTTTAAATCATATATGTCACTGTGAATTTAATCTAGTGATTCGGTGTTTCTTTCAACACTTTAAAATGATGACCTTGTTAATTTTACCTCAACATAAGTTTCATACTTGTGATTTGAATCAATATGAAATGTTTGTAAATGATCCAAGTTAATTAATTTACGCAAAGTATCATAATTAACATGACCTAGTCAACCATGTCATAAATTGAATGATTCAAGCAAGTAAGCAGAAGAACTAACTTTATTAATATTGGCTTTAACCAAATTCATTATATTGAGTTTGAACATATCATCATGCATATAACCCTTACCAACATAGATTCCACTCTTAGACACAACAATTTTGTTTGACTCAAATATCATATGAAATCCATGGTTATTCAACAGTGAACTGGACACAATGTTCTTCCGGATTTCAGGTACATACAAGACATTGTTCAGAGTCAATTCCTTCTCAGAAGTCATCTTCAAACCCACTTTTCCTTTTCCTTTGATCTCAGAGGTGGCCGAGTTCCCCATGAACATCTTCTCTCCATGTTAAAAAACTTTGAAGGTAGAGAACATCCCACAATCAGAACACACATGGCGGGTAGCTCTAGTGTCAATCAACCATTGCTTTGGATTTGATCCAGCCATGTTGGCCTCAAAGACCACTACTGAGAGGCTGATATAAAAAATGTCTCGAGTAATGTTCCCAATCACATTAGCCTCTTTATTTCCCTTTAGAAATCTACACTCAGAAGATTTATGACCAACTTGTCACAATTGTAGCACTTGCCTTGAAACTTTGATTTATTAGAAACCGCTATATTAAGTCCCAGCTTGTTTAGACCAATAACTTTGTTGTTGGTCTTCTTGGTTTTGGAACATTGACCATACTCCACAATGTTAGCCGCAATAGGGTTTGGCCCTCTTCTTTCAGATAGCCTATTATCTTCTTCGATTCGAAGTTGAATAATAGGATCCTCGATGCTCATTTCCTTTCATTTGTGCTTGAGATAATTCTTGAAAACCTTCCACGCATGAGGTAATTTCTCAATAATACAAGCCACTTGAAATGATTCACTCAACATCATTCCCTCAACATGAATCTCGTGCAAGATAATTTGTAGTTATTGTACTTGATTGATCACCATTTTAGAATCCCCCATTTAAACTCCAGAAAGCGGGCCACAATAAATTTCTTGGCGCTCACATCCTCAGTCTTGTACTTTTGTTCAAGAGATTCTCATAGTTGCTTGGCTGTTTTCTTGTTAGAATAAACATTATACATGGAATCAGCCATAATATTCATTATGTAATTCCTACATAAATAATCAGAATATTTTCAAGCATCAATAGCGCTGATCGTTTGGGAATCCCGCTCATCGTCATTGAGCTTAGGAGCTTCTTTAGTCAAGTAATTTGCCAGATTCAGCGTGGTCAGGTAAAAGAGCATATTTTGTTGCCACCTTTTGAAATTCAGATCGTTAAATTTCTCAAGTTTCTCTCCATGAGATATAAGCATAAGCATCGGTGTCATACGGGCCACATGGGTCACAACATGGTTCTGCATACCCAAGTTTGACATTTGAGCCCCAACAGTAGGGTTCTGCCCTTGGCTTTCAGCAGCATGGTTCACCATAACATTGTTGTTGGATTCAGTTGTCATATTTCTTTATCTAAAATATAAACTAGAAGTGTATCAACACTTAGAGAATTATGTTATTTTCTCAAAGATAAAAATATGCTAATTCCAAATATTTTCAAAACAAACCAAATAGCCTTTTATAGATAACTGTCAAGATAAACTAGTGGGGTTCTAAGACCCAATCGATGACCATCCCTCTCGACAATATTCGGTTCCTAGGTAATTTGAGGGACAAGTCCTCTTAAATTCTCATTTCCTAGAGAAAGCTTTTCTGTATAATTACTTCCAGTTTCGAAATTTTTGAGAATAATAAAAATAAATATTTTAGGTTGAAAAAACCAAATCAATTTCCAAAAATAATTGTTTGAACAGTTTTTGAAAACCAAATTAATTTTCAAAATTAATCTTATAACGCAATGACTTGAATAAAAATAAATGTTTTAAGATTGTTGCAAATATTGTATTGCATTGTAAGATTAAACAGAAATAACAATAACACAATAATTTTGTAAATAGATTAATTCAACAAGTATATAATATAATTACGACTAACAATGTTCAATAGTTACAAAATGTAAATGAAGTGAATACGAACGTTAAATAAAGCGGATAGAGTAACACTATAATGAGAAATCAAACTGAATCCCGTTGGCACAGTTTCCTTAAAACAGTTACACCACCTCACTTGTGGTACTATGGCTGATAACAACGTTTATTTTTCAAGATAAAACGGTTTGAGGCAGCTGAAGAGCACTCAATTTCACCACTTTGATCGAACTGACTTGTCAAAATTATACCATCAGAGCAACAACGCAAAAATAAGACTTGGACCAAAATCCAAACCGTCAATGGAATTGGAAATAAACCGAACCAGACCGAACTGAAAACTGAACCAAGAAAACTTGTAGAAAAACTAGAAAAAACATGGAGACCAAGAATTGAGAGAAAAATAGAGCTAGAATGATTTTTTGGTGTGAAAATGAGAAGGGGAATGCCTCATTTTATACTAATAATGGGAGGGAGGTGTCATAAGGGTATTTAACCCATTAAAATGTCATTTAACCAAAATTAAGTTCAAAAATATTTTTTCCTTTAAATTACAAAATAAAATATGTTTTGAGCCTTAAACTACAAAGTATAAAGCTCGATTAGACAAATAGGCCACTACAGGAAAATAAAGAAGAAAATGACCCAAAAAGTTATAATTTGTACAAATGGCCGAAATTTATAATGGCTCATCCTTAAAACCTAAAATATATAGTAAATATACAAAATTGCCCTCACTAATAAGGGACCCTCACGCAACCCACGCTAACAATGTTGCGTAGTTTATAAATATATACTCTATAGATATATTTTAACATATCATCAGTATATCATAATATATATGGTAATATCTTTATACTATTAGTATATCGTAGTATATATGTATTATATTTTTATATACCATCGCGGTGAAGAAAGTCGGGACCAGATCTGGTCGCGACGGTTAGGGAAGCCGCGACCAGATTTGGTCTCGACGATCTTATAGAACTCGATGGCAGTGAAGCTCATGAAGGTCATGGAATCGATTACAGATCTAATGTCAGTGAGAGATACGAAGATAATTGGAGGGTGGTTTTCGATGAGAGAGAAGAAGTTGAAGCCGATTGAGTCGAGATAGATCATTGTCCAGCCATGGAAATTGGATATAACTCATGGTTGTACAAAAACTGTTGGAGATGAGGAAGAAGAGAGACGTGGAGCAGCAACAACCTCCAAAAAATAAGAAAACTAAGACTTAAAAAACATACAGTTAATTTTACAAAATGGAAAAAACGTAAATGATCATATAAAATCATAACTGACTAACAAACTAAAGGGAGAATCCGGCAACATGTGCAAAACATAAAATTAAAAGACATAATATAAAATTGAAACTTAAAGTAACCTAATCCCCTAATTTTCCCAATAATATTTCATATTTATGATCTTTGGGCTTCCTTTCTGAAGGAAAAATAAATCTTGAGCAAAAGAAAGTCCATTGGCCCATATAGAGGTGTCTCATATAGAAAGAGCCTCTAGATTTGTCAAATTATCACCATTGATACAAGCATCTCTATATGTACAACTCCAACATTTCATCCCTTTCCAATGTGAGATTTCTGCTATTCTCGCTTATTTTTCCATTCTCATTTAGCTCACTTTGGACGATAGTTTTTCATTTAACTCAAAGCCAATTTTGATAAATTAATAGTCAATTTCGATGTGCTCGTGGAGGAGAACTCAAATCCGAGGACCTTACACTTTTACATAGTGGGTCCCACCTAAACTTTATGCAAAATTGGTCTACGAAAATAGTGTACAAAATACCCATTTTTCCAACAGATGCATTTGCATAATAAGTGAAACTACAGATCAGACATCCATCTTCTCTTACATAGCTGACATCATTAATGCAATAACAATCCACAAAAAAAATAATGACTAGTCACATGTTCTTTAATTTATCACGATACATTTCATTTTTTCCTCAACTAACTTCAGGTTTTTGTTAAGACTTTCATTTTCTTTCTTGATTAGCTTCATTTTTTTTATAAGCACTTCATTTTTTTCATAAGCACTTCATTTTTTTCATAAGCACTTCATATTTTTCCTAAGCACTCCATTTGTTATTATTTCAAATCCAAATTTAGTTTCACACCATACAAAGAACCTACAACCATCATCAGTTTCTTGCTCAATATAGAATAAAAAATGCGTCAAAATAAGATGTTAAAATGGAATAATATATCACCGAGTATCTTAAGCATTTGCAAAACTTTCTCCTAGGGTTTGTATTCATTCTTGATGTCTTAATTTAAGTGGGAACCCAGAAGCCCACAATAACACAATGGTCTAACATGTCACGGGACAGGCTGGTTGGAGCACTTGATCCCTATCAACTTCTACGAGACATTTTGAGAATTTTTGTCCTTCAAGCTTCCTATAGGAACTGAGAATAAACTAATTTGGTCTTGAATCCATGATTCAGACTTGGTACCAGTAGTTCCATACATCAAAGAAATCGATTCTACCTTGTACCTCAGAGTTTGCTCCTTTTACGTCGTTCTTCCCTGAGCTAACAAAGAAATCCACCTTAAACTTCTGCATATTCACCAAAAAACCGATCAATTACATATTTCACAAAATGAAAAATTCTTCTAAGATTATCTTGTCAGGTTACTATGAAGAAATGAAATCACGTCACTATAAAAAATGATACTTGTAAGATTTAAAATCACAAAACATCAAAGAAGTAATACTTTTTTTGGTTAAAAGGTAGAGGGAGATCTTTCATATCTTTCAAGATCCTTGAACCCTTTTCACACTCATGTCATGTCGAGGTATTGTAGAAGAGAAATTTGCAAAATTCAATCCAATTTATCGTAATCGATTAGTTAACATATTGGTTAACCGTATTCTGAAACACGAAAAAAAATCAATTAGACTTGTAGATCCTACTCTCAAGATTGAAATATTCAAATATATTCAACCAAAATAAATACACTATTCAAGGGACATACCCAAGGCGCAAACAAAATACAAAACACCTAGGTCAATTTATCCGAAGATATATTAGGTAAACCCACACGTCCTGAATTTATGATTAACAGTAGAGAAATATATATTCATATAAGACCAAACCCTTTCTCTAATCATTCTAACTATACATAAGAAAATAATATAACTCTCTCATAATGCCTTTTGTTTCGGCTGAAAACCTCAGCAACATTCTTCGTATAGTCTTCCCTCAAGATTGAACTCCCCGTATCCTCAGTGACTGCACTCCTCTCCATGTAGGGGGCCCTTATAGGTGGGAACCTGCACAACACAAATAAAAACTCTAAGGCGAAGAGAACCAGGGGGTGGTTTCAGTCAATATTCTGACATAATTTTCTTAAGGGAGAGTAGACATACCTTTTTCATTTGTTAGTAGATGTATTTATACCTAGGTCTTCAGTGGGAGGAAGCGTGTCAAAGAATCTTCTTAGAGGCGTGCTGTGGTAACCTTACAAGACACGATGCCTATCTTCGATTGGACAGAGGGGAGGTGACCTTGACATAAAGCGTTCTACATTAAATGTCGAAGTGACCAGACGAAGGCTTTGACATCCTGTCATGGCGATTGGACCTGTTAGGCGATACTTTTGGTAGGAAATGATGGCCTTGTACTTGGGATTAACGGAGCTCTCTTTGTGAACTTCAATCTTTTATATGTGCTCGGGTCTATGTAACCCGAGCTTCCTTGAGGTTGACCAGTCAAGGTTGATCCTTCTCCTTAGAAATTTTCTTTTGTCAGAGACTTCTTAATACATAATGACATGTGTCATCGAGTTATTGTAGGTTAGAAAAATACCCATAACAGTTGCCCCCAATCAATGACTTAAATGGTCTTTAATACCCGGGTCTGAGGATTTCACTATCCAAGCTCCGCGTCCAAGCTATCCGAGCGTGATAAACATCCCCCACCTTAAGCATTTTACTCTTGTACCTTAAGTTTTACTCGTCAAGGGAGACTGTATCAAATGGAATTACTTATCTGAACCCTTTTGTCGCGCGCGCGTCATTTCACATTTTCCACATTTTGAGATCGTTACCCCTTAGGAGTGAGAGCATTAATGGCGTATGGGTGCGCGTAGGTGAAGGTTGCTATTCCATTAGTCCTGACTTGTCAATACGTCGTGTCATTCCATTCTACCATTTGGTCTTCCATAATATTCTCATATTGGGGTTTATCTTTTTACATTCAGTCGAGCATGCCGTCGTCTAGTTGAGCTTTTTTTCCGGTTGGCGAGCAAGTTAAGCTCCTTGGTTTTTAACTAGATGGCCTTTCCTTTATCACTTACCCAGGAGTTCTTTCTCTGATAAATCGTTGGCTGAAGCGCTCATCATAAGGCATTGTCCCTGTCTTACAAGCTATTTTGCTAAGTAGATATCCTGTCTCTAGTGGCGAGATTGCCTTGGCTAAGGCTTTCCGTTAACCTTGTCATATGTGCATTAATACTTGGTAGGCATCTTTCGTTGATGTCTAGCCAGGCGTGCCTGCTCTGGCTAGATCCCTTAATCCTGTCTAACGAGCTGGGGTGCTCGAAAAACATCATTCTTTGATGTCTAGCTAGGCGTGCCTGTTTTGGCTAGACCCTTGAATCCCGTCTCACGAGTTCGGATGCTCAGCAGACATCACTTTTTGTTTAATCCCGACTGGAGGGCTAGAGCACCTCACCGATCACTTTTTGTTTAATCCTGAGGGATGGGTTAGAGCACCTCACCAGTCATCACTTTTTGTTTAATCCCGACTAGTGGGCTAAAGCACCTCACCAGTCATCACTTTTTTTAATCCCGACTAGTGGGCTAGAGCACCTCACTAGTCAGCACTTTTTATTTAATCCCGACTAGTGGGTTAAAGCACATCACCAGTCATCACTTTTTGTTTCTCCGTTGTACGTCGTAGAAGAGTTGCTCACTTCCCTTTATTTGATAAATGTTGCTGAGTGCATAGCCTCATCGTCTGTTATACCTTGGCGTTAGTCATAAAAATTGTTTCCCCTGCTCTAACTAAGGGTGAATGGAGAAACGTTCCCAAAATAAATCCTATGCAACTTATGTGCATTTATTAAATGCATACATTCTGGTCTTGATGCTTCCATTGTGATGAGAGCATCTTAAAATCCCAATTAGCTCCGTCATCTAGCGAGTATGCGTTGTAGCATGCCTCCGAATGAGGTCAAGCTCCTCAATTATCGAGTTGTTGTTCCATCCCTTGTTGGGCCTGGTATATTCTTCCTCCCGAGATGCTTCTTCGCATCCACAAAAGGACCTCCCGAGTTCCTCATTCTCCTCATGGAGAGGTAAGGGTTTGTCCTGATCCTTCCTCTCAGGCTGTTCTAGTAGGAAAAAGATTAACCACCTTGGTCCTCTGAGTTCTTCTTCGGACCGTCTTCTAGGCAGTTGACCATTCACCAGGTCCTTCCTCCTTGTTGGCTCATTTGCTCTATCTGGAGGTGTCCGTGGGGGGGGGGGGGACTACGTTGGCGCGCCCCTAGAATCAAGAGCTTGGAAAGTAGTGATTAGCTGGTGGTCGGGTCAAACGAAGTGAAAAAAGAAAAAAGCGGTGAAAAATATTCTAATGTTTTGACTATTCATCGACAAGCGGTATTTACAATGTTGCTAAAAGTAAATAGAGGTGGTTTATTTAAAGTGCCCGTTGAAGTAAATAAATAGTCGATCGTTATAGCAAACCACTGCTAGAACTAAAAATATATTAGCTTTTGTGGTGGTTTTTTATCATTTGTAATGACGTTTTTAAAACTATCGGATAGAGGCTTTTAAGTCCATAAACTCGGCAGCAGATCCCCAATTCATGATTTCCTTTTCCTATGCTGAAGATGAAAGTAAAACAGCAAGCAAAGCAGTAGAGAGAGCTTCACTATCTTCCTTATCGAATTCCTCATGCAGAAGCACTACGTCTATTCTATGCAAAAACTCGAGCTCACTGTGTAAGGTTGCTGAATTTAGACAACCAACCAAATCATCATCTCACTTATCCACCTCATCCAAGTTCACCATCTCTCGATTGGCCACAAAAGGATTCTAGAAGCCTTAACAACTTAGCCACGTAGAGCCTACGCATTGGTCATGGAAATAATATTACAATTATAAAATAATTGTAACATATTAGATTCTTTTGATTATTTATTCTTCATTTGCCGTTATATTTCTTACCTTTTCTTACCTAATGGATAAAAATCCTTGTAATTTGTATTTTTGAAGTTAGTGAAAAATTTATTATCGGGAGAAAACCATTTCCTCATTCTTCTTGGTATCAAAGCTAGAATCCATGGCTAATACCTGAAGAACGAATGAATGTGGCTTCTAACCCATTACCACTACTGCCGTTAATTTAACCCAAATCAATCAAGCTTAAAAAACTCTTAGCTCCAGTGATGCTACTATTTAATAACCTTCTTTTAACCAGTTACCCTCTCTTCCAAACATTTTACCAAATAACATGATAAGCATTTCTATTCGACTGGATAGAAACAATTACATTTTCTTGAAGTCTCAAATTCTATTGATTGTTAGAGCATATGATTTAGAGCAATACTTATATTGGTTAGTCACTGTTCTAGACGAGTTTGTGCATAATCTTCTTTATGTTGTTGCAACAACAAATGGGAAATAATGATCACAATTGAGTCATTTTTTGTCATCAATCTTGCTTTCATAAGCTGGGCAGGACTAACCAGAATTTAATGAGCTGCTTATTATCTTCAATCATTAAGGCCATTTTGGGCCATGTTGTAAGATGTCAAAATTGTCATGAGGTATGGAAAACTTTGTAAATTTTCACATCATAGTCTAAGGCCAAAACCTTGTAACTAAGGTACCAACTTCAAATTGTAAAAAAAGGCGCCTCTAGTATCAATGAGTATATCCTAAAAATGAAATCAATAGCAAACAGTTTATCAACTAGTGGACAACTAATTGATGATGATGACTTACTGTTATATATATCAAGAGGTTTGGGAAATGAATATGACCCTGTAGTAGTGCATTTAACCTAATTGTATGAGTACGTCTCTTTTCAAGAAATCTAGTTTATGCTTCAAAACCATAAGATGAGACTGGAACAGCTCAATAGCCCTTTACTGTCTCAAGTCGAGAATTTTGTTGCACATGTTGCAAGTTACAATAAAAACAATGATGTAGGAATTAGTCTCAAGGTCCATATTCAAGAGAAAATCACAATAATTTCAGGGGGAGAGATAGAGGGAGAGGAAGAAACTCTAGAAGACCAATAAATCAAATCTACAGGAAACCCGACCACTTTGTATATAGTTGTTACAATAGATCTGATCATGATTTTTACCTTCAGTCTTCAAACCAATAGTAAAATCAGGGGTCAAATTCAACTTACAACTTGACATCAAGGATTAGTTTTTAATGAGTTGGCTTCAATCAAGTATCTCTAAAGCCATGTTCGGCCATGTAGTAAGGTGTGATTCTTCTTCTGAAATCTAGACTGTGCTCGATGGTATCTTCATTGTTTAATCTCTTTTATATGAGCTTAGGTCTGTGCAACCCGAGCTTCCTTTAAGCTGACCAGTTAAGGTCGGTTCCTCTCCTTAAAAATTTTCTTTCATCATAGACTTGTCGATGTGATGTGACACATGTTATCGTATTATTGGAGCTTGAAAAATACCCATAACAGTGCTCATATGCGAACAACCAAGAAAAGATGAGATACTGATTCCAAACTTGCTGAGCAAAAAAAGCAAGCCAGGGTTGCCGAAGCATCCCATTATTAATTGTATCCAAAGTGGCAAGTTTATTCCTCAACGTGAGCCAAGCAATAAAGCTGCACTTAGGAATATGCCCTGAAAACCATATCAATGCTGCATAGTCAATCACACTATCAAAAGTGGTAACAAAAGGTCATAAGTGCTAGAGATGAAAAACAAGCCATTTCTAATCTTAGTCCAATACCAACAATCTTCACAGTTACTATTAGCAACTCAACTGACCTCAACATCCTTGGCAGCGCAATCAAACCCTGATTGCATTAGAAAGGAATGTCGCATAACCATGCATTACTAATCACAACACACACCTTAGTAAGGAGAAATCCATCTCTAACCTAGAACCAACCTGCCCAGAAGCCA
The DNA here is from genome assembly GCA_003255025.1 of Datisca glomerata. NCBI lineage: Eukaryota > Viridiplantae > Streptophyta > Magnoliopsida > Cucurbitales > Datiscaceae > Datisca > Datisca glomerata. The sequence goes on from QANY01003199.1 coordinate 175,244, forward strand.
AGGGTCCATCAAAATATTAGCCTTTTCCCATTGCCTATTAAAGTGTCATGAAGTTTCAACTTCCTCCAAGACCACGATCGATCCGAGCACATCCTAGTTGTGAAATGAGATTGATTTTAATAAATGCAATCTACACCAGACAATCCAAAAAGAATCACTAGAAAGAGTAACAAGATTCCACACATGCTTGGCAGCAACAGCTTTAGCCCAAGCTTTTAAGTTCCTAAGAAATACTTTGACAAGGAGCATTCCCCAATATACGGTAAATGGTTTATCAATCGAATATTATAATATAATATTACTAAAGGAAATATATTACTATAAATAGTTGATCAATCCAAGACCAAAGGAATAATATTACTATAAATAGTTGATCAATCTAATATTACAATGCAGTCGAGTCTCATGAAAAATAATACAGTTTGATGTCACATGCTAAACGAGACAATTATGTATATAAAACTTGTATACTTGAGTATATATTATAAATAGACATATAAATACCCTATACATAAACCTATATATATATATATATATA